>WBMY01010787.1:164664-387142 GCA_013397315.1 Donacobius atricapilla | reverse complement strand
CAGGCAGGGGCGGCCCCTTCTGTGGCCCTGCGCACCCCGGGGTGCGGCGGGCGTGAGGGGCTGGGGGCGGGAGGGGAGGCTGCGCCCGCCGCGATGGGAGCCAGCCCGGCCGGGGCTGACAGCTCCGCTCGGCCGGTGCCGGCGGTTCCTGCCTTCCCCCTTCTTATGTAAAACTGGACTCCAGCGTGGCCTTTTCCTGTTCGAGCTTTTGGAAACTTTTCTTGCTGAGTCTTGGATATCCGGCCGTCACCGTGCTCCTGGTGGGAGCTCTGTGAGGTCTGCCTCTGGGGGAGGCCTTCAGCTCCGGGGATTTCTGATGGGCGCAGGAAAGGACCTGTGGTATGGGGATGCTGTGTTAAGGACAAAATTAAACTACAGGAGTGAGCTGCATTTCTGTGCTTCATCCTTTTATCAACGCTTTTGTTCTGTGCTTTTACTCTGTATAGTTCTGTGGTTTGAACCACAGGAATGGGGACACCTGGTTTTCCTACCTGACTGCACTGAACTTACTTTAAGACTTGGGCATAAGTCACCTGCGATATGTCTGGGTAAAAGTTAAATATTCTCTCGAACAGCCATGAGAATCAAATCACACAGTTTGTTTGGGCTCTTGGCCCATTCCTAGATGGGCCTAAACATTGCCTGTGGAAGCCAAACCTTAACTTGTTCCTGTAGCAAAGTTGTTAGTAACAGGTGCCACAAATTGTTTTAATGGTTTGTTTGTTAAGCTGGTAGTGGAGTCCTTTGTAGCCAGGGTGTATAACTGCAAAGGAGCAGCCACTGAAGTGTGCATTCATATGTGTTGTGTTGGCATGGAATGTGGGGCCAAAGTTAGCACTCAATAACTTTTAGAATGTCAAAAGATAAATTATAGATGTGCTGTTGAGAACACCATGAGAAAAAAAAAGTATTTGCAGTTTTATGTCCTTTGCTTCCATGTTGCATTCTTCCTGAGCTCCAAGTATGAAAAGTGATGGAGCTAATATAGCTTCTGCCTCCAGATCTTTCCCTTTCATATTTTTAGACATGTCATGATCAAATCGCAAATCCTACAGAAAAAGCCTTTTCTATAATGTGGCTGTAAGACTTGTGGCAAACTTGGTTTTGGGTACCTGCACTTTCTTTAAACCTAATTGTCATTAATAAAGCTGCATAAGAAGACCTTGGGGTCAGAACGTAACAAATGCAATGTCATTTGCATTATTCAGGCAAAGCTCTGAGGCTAGAATGGCCCTGTTCATCTCTGTTGAACGGGATAGAGGGTTAATGCTGAATGTCAGTGTTATCTTAGCTATTTTGGTTATTTTAGCAGAAAGTAGCTATCAGAGATGCATATCCCACAGTCTTTTCTTTCTGTGCTATTTTAAGTTATTTTCTTCCTAAGCATGCCAAACCTCAGCCTGTCCATGAGGGTATTTCTATCACAACTGTGTACTTTTAGTGTTTAACCCCTGTCTCCCCAAACACACAAACTAAGAAACTGCAATAGAAAAGTGAAACACAGGAACACAAATTAAATAGCAAATAGCACAAATTAAAATAGCAAACCAACACTGAGGCAGCAGCGCTGAATGGAGGAGTTACTTTCACATTTGTGTCACAAGTGAAACTAACAAATTTGCCCCAGTGAGTCCAAGACTTTGTTTTGGTGTAACTCTGAGAGAGCTGGAGCAGAAGTGACTGCTTATTTTAGAAGTATTATGTTAATATTCCCGAAGTACTTGGGTTTTACAATTGAAAATCCATCTCAGTTTTCCCCTTTTGTGATATTTCAGAGTCGTGCTGTTTGCAAGTGACTGGTGCTCTGTTAGTTTTCTACTTTGAATGTCACTAGATTTATTGATGCATGACAAAAAGAGATGAGAATGCTTTAAAGAAGCTGCACATGACCCACTGTTGTGCCCTGGAAGTGAAGGCAGCTGACATTACTTAATAAGACTGCAGCCAGTACCCAAAGAAGTGATTATCTGAGATAGGGTCTGTGTCGATGCAGTCCAGGACCAGGATTCACACATGCGGCTGGAGGCAGGGCACAGCTATAGCACAGGTTGGGCAGGCACTGAAGGCCACAGGCAGAGCTTAAAATGGGGTCCCTGGTGCCATGAGCAGAGAGCAGGGGTGGCTGTGAGGCTAAGAGAGCATTTAAAGGCCTTTCAGTGCTCTCAGGGCCCTGATACAGCATGAGGCTCAAGGAACTTGTTCAGCCTGGAAAAAACTTTAATAGGACCTGTAGAGACCTTTTGGTACTTTAGAGGAGGTTCTCAAGAAGACAGAGCTTCCTCATTTTGGTATCTGGTGACTACATGGGGGAAAACAAAGGAAAGTTGACATGAGGTTCAAGATAGATGTCATTTCCAGCAATGAGAACAGTCAGATGCTGGAACAAGTTGCCCAGAGGGGTTATGCAATGTCTGTCCTCACAGGTTTCCAAGGCCTTAGTGGATCAACTCCTATTGGGACCTCATAGCCGGCCGTGTGTAGGGCAGAGCACGATGGAACCCTCACAGGCCTGCTCCAACATTAATTCTCTGATCCTGAGATCGAGCAGCCATTTGGTCTGAGAAGGAAGGAGATGTATAAAACAATGGCAATACTTGTAAATACCCCAGATGAAGAAATGAAGGAAGGTTTTAGGATGCTGATGTGTTGCTAAGATGCTAAAAGAAACTAAATTTAAAACTTTCCTCACTATGCTCACAGCTTGTGCTGGGAGGGTGTGTGTGTGGGGGTAGGGGAATGGTTTATATTTGTAAACTCACTTTCCTTTAGTGATTCTCAAAGTACAAAGTACCTTTTTGGTGTAACATCACTTCAAGATACCTTCTGGAATAGATCAAACCATGTTCTTTCAAATTTTATGTGGGAAGTGTCATGACAATAAAGCATGGTGCTGAGCTTGGAGAAAGACAGAGGGTTGTCTTCTTTGAGGGTTGTCTTCTTTGACTCTCTAGAAAATAGAATAAACATGCCAGGACCAGCAGATCATTTCCCCATTTGTGCTGTGGTTGTTAACAGACCTTAGGATTGAGTCAATCCTGATGAGGTCGTCTTAGCAATACCCAGAGAATCTGAGTGGGTCAGAAATACATATTTGTCTTTTCCTCTCCAGCTGGCAGTGAAATTGTGGAAGAGTAGAGATGTGCTCAGGAAGTGCCATCTCTTCGCTCAGTGCAATGCACATTAGAATTTAATTTTGAGGAGAAGTACTTGTTGGGATGATACAAACTTCTGTATATTTTACTCAGGTGTTATTAAGATACCTTATTGGAGACTACAGGTATCACAAGGGCACTCTGCACTTCCTCTTCATCGCTGCTATCTCCTAAAACTGACGTCCAGAGGCTGTTTCTGCTGCTCCTTGTAGGCTCCCTCAAGGAAATATGCATTGCTGAATGTCAGTGCTGTGTTTCCTGGGAAAAAACCCCATCAAATCTGTCCTGTGGGTCACTTTCTGTGGTTCAGTGACATGTTTTCTGTGGTGTGTTTGTCATGAGGCTGGACTCTGTTCTCCAGTGTAAGATGCTGGATGCTTTGCTCATTGCACAGGTGTTTCTGGGAAGGTGATGTCTCTCTCAGTGAAGTGTTAATACAGCTGGACGGCATTATTGCTTAAATGTATTTCAAGCCCTACCTCACCTATCCCTCTGTTTTCTGATGATATTCCAAACACTTGCATTTATTGCTGTCAAAAAATGAACCTGTAGGGCTATAGTTTGTAGAATGAGGCATGATCCTTGGGCAAAGCCCAGCTGCTGCAAGGTGTTACTGTCTGCAAGCCCAGTAAAAAAGGAGGCATCTGACTGTGCCTCACATGGAAAAAAGAACAGATGGGAAATGGGGGATCCTGAGTAAGTAACGAGCTGTGTTTAGATGCCAGTGAGATGTATTAGTCTGTTAGGCTGCTTGTTGAGGAGGGGTTAAAAAATTCCATTGTTATAAAACCTTTTAAAATCAAGAGTATAAAACAGGCATGTTGTAGGGATAGCTCCAGGCAAATGGGGCAGACTAAATCATAAACATATGCTCCAATAAGCCTTTAAGTGGACAAAGGTATTAATTAAGCTTAGCACTTCTTTACAGTGATGTGAATGTGATGTTGTAACATTATGATAACACTGAAGTAACATCATACATTTAAAAGATTTGAAGTTTGCATTGATCTTTGTTTCAATAAGTATAACAGGAAAACTTATTAGAGTTTTTTTGAAAGAGCTTTTCCCTTTTGCTGTCAGATTTTTCCTTTCTAATACAGACACTGTCATGCTGTTCTAATGCCTGATATTTCTGAAGGTGGAAGTGACTAATAGCTGGGTGTTTATTTCCATGATCCCAGTTACAAGTACAGAAGGGGAAACAAACTGCATTAACTAGTGAAGAGCTGATGATATTTTTGAGGCCGAGTCACTGTATGTCTCTAGAATCAGCTGAACTGTGTTACCTGGGCTTTGGTTTCTACTCTGATACTGCTCAAGTAGAGCCGCCTTCACCCTGGGCCATCCGCACTGATTCGCAAGGGCTTGGATTGGTCTGTGTAAGCTCCCAGTGAGGGTATCATGGAATATATCAACCTCATGCAGGCACAGGACTCAGGAGCTGCAATATCTGTGTGTGGCATGTCTGGGCAGGAGGCAGGGCTAGATTGGAGAGGGAGCTCAGAGGGGAGTGAGTGGGAAGGCAGGAGCCTTGCAAAGGCACTAGGCTGAGGGAGAGGAAGTCTGCAGCCCTCCCCTGGGAGGAAGGGCTGAAAAGGAAGGATGAGGTGGTACGCTCAAGAGAGAGCTGAAATGTCACACCCTGTCAGCAGGTTTGAAGGAGACTTAGCTCAAAATTTTAAGACTCTGTGCTAGGGAACAGGGATTAGTGCATGAGAGCAGAGGGCTCAGTGAACTCTCCTATATTTGGTGTCCTTTAATTTCACTCTTAATTAAATTCATTTGACCTGAAGGATTGAGTGAGGCAAAGCTTGAAGTTGAAGGAACCCTGGGTTTAGGACATCGGTGAGAAGAACCCAAGTGACTTGTCTTGTGCAATTGGGTAGTCAGTGCCGTCTCCTCAAGTGCCTTATGGCGGTATGCTGACAATCACATTTATGGTGATTGCAGCTGTACTCCAAACTCATGTTGAGCACAGGCAAGGAGACCTTTTGTTTTCATTTGCACATTTCTGAAGGTTAAATAATTCAAGAATGCTTTTGAAAGCATGCTTTCCTTTCTGTTTCTCTACTGCTGTTTTTTAGCCACAACTCTGCATACATTTCAGTGTAAGGTGGTCCTGCCCAGTATGTTCATCCAGCTTTATTTTAATCAGTTCCTTGATTTTGTAAATATATACTTATCCCAAAATCAGCTTTGCATTCCGTTTTATTTTAAGACTGTAACCATATGTGAATGAAGGTTGTTATGTGACTTTGTTCGAGGAAAGTGCAGCTGAAGTTGTGAAAGATTGAAAGCAGTGTTCTGGGAACGCCTAGTATGTTGTTTCTGCTGGAGGACAGTTCTGCACAGTATAGTTTATATTTATTTATATACATGTGGACAAAATACCATTAGGGAGATGGGATAATGGTTCTGGCTGTAGAGGAGACCCGTACTAACATGCAGATGGGAGCATGTCTCCTTGTAAAATAAAAACCTAAATGACTGGCCGAAAAGCCCGTAAAGGAAACCTTCCAAGTATAAATTAAGTGATTTTCTTTCATACATGAGGGCTTTTGGATCTCTCCAGTGCTGCTGTGCTGTCTCACAAAGTTTTGCCAAGTAGCAGTGGCTCTGAGTGTTAGAAAAGCTATTGCTGATCTGTTTCCCAGCAGTGGAGAAAGCAGCTGGACTGTCAGGACTTTGCATTCATAGAACCTGGGACACTGTGGACAGCAGCAGCAGAGGCATCTATAGAGAGGATATAAATAGCACAGACACCTGATGCTGAGCTATTAGATGAAGAGCAAGGAGGAAGAACTGCAATTCTGGAAAAATTCCCAATATATTCCCCTCACACCTACTCAAGATGGAAGATCAGCTAAATCCTACACGCTGAAACTTCTCCTGTTTCATGTGGGAAGACTCGTGACAGTATTTCAGGTGAATATGGTAAGAGATTAGGATATGAAGGCCGTGGTAAAAGTAATTGCTGGCACCAGTGATCCATAGAGTGATTTGACTATCTGTAGAGGAGGAGACTTCACTGAGAACAGGAGCTTTTTGGATGTGTGCTCTATTCTAGTTATATAGAAGGCAAAGTAAAAAGGAACATGAAGTAGAGAAGGGATTTTCTAGGGAGAACCATGAGCAGGAAATGAGAACAGTCGTAAGTTTCCCCCCAGTGGAAATTCATCAGGATGGCTTTCAGTACTTTTTCTAAGTTCCATGTTTTTTTCTAAGTTCTATGTTGATGCACCATTTTCCTGATGAATGGTCACCATAAAGTACATCCCAAGACTTACAAGAATACAAGAAACATAAGAAGAACTATACAAGAAACTCTCCTTTTCATTATGTTTTTCTTAAAATAATTTCTTAAGACATCCTTCTTAAAGCAGTCAGTTTGCCCTGAAGAACTCATCTTCAGTTGCCTACTTTCCAAGGACACCCAAGCAAACTCTATTGTATCTTGTTTTCTTTTATGAAAACAAAAAGTCCTGCTTGTGTTTCATGATAGCTTGGTTTTCACAGCTAATTAGTCTCTATCTTCAGTTCTTCCTTCTTATTCTATTCTCCATCAATTCCTCTTTGAAGAGCTGAGGAAGTTCATTCTATGGTAAGGGCAGAAAAATTTTGCTGTCTTTGGTCCATTTCTTCCTTGCTGTTTCTACATTAAACCACAAAAAGGAAACAAAATTGGTCCAAGTCATTTAGATATGTAGGTATTTTTTATGAAGTGTTTTTAAAGGTCTTTTTAAAGAGAAATGTTGCTTCATTTAGGAATCTCCATCCTTTTCCCTGCTTCAGCAAATACTCATTTCCCTGTTTAAAAAATTTGAAAGTAATTTATCAAAATCTTCTTAAGACCCTTGTTTGTTTTGAAGGTACTGTCACCCCCTTCCTTTACTTTTAAGAGATACTGAGAAGTGATATTCATTGCTCCATGTTCTTCTTAAGTCTTTAGTAGAAGATCACTACCAGACAATTTCTGCTTGTATCACTGGACAGCCCAGTTTCTGTTTCAAAGAACTGTAAGTGGCTAGAGCGGGAGGTTTTAATTTTGTTAATAAAATGCACTCATCTCATACTTCAGGTGCAAAATATCCCCATGGCAAGCTCGAACCTGTCAAGGACAACCAAAGTAGGTACTTACCTGTGATGATGACTTTGGTCCAAAGCACCTATTTACAAAAGCAAACAGACTTTGCTTGCCCTTGGGCCATGATTTGAGAAACTGAAAGACAAGAGTGCTGTAGTTTAGACGAGAGATGAGGTGATGTACCTAATGGTTAGCAGGAGATATGTGCCTACCAGTCTCTGAGCTTTCTAGAAGAGAAAAGGTCAGCATTTTCTTCTTAGCGGTTTTGTTAGGCCTCATGTTATAGGACTCCTGCTTTGGAAGGCAGACTTGTCTCCTTGTCTCCTTACTTTCTTCTGCTTTGAACTGTGGGTTAACAGGTTGTCTGGCTGCTGAGTACAGTTCCCAACTCTTGTAGAAAACATAGTGAAAGATTCAAGTTTTTGAAGGATTTGCAGAGTGGCTGTTCCTTGCATCACAGTTTTTGCAATGATCTTGTGCCTACCCAAGCCACGTAGTGAATATGTGGGGAACGTGAACTCAGCTCTTCAGTTGCATCTGCCCATGAATTTTCATCTCATCAGTTCTGGTCTGTCAGGAGAGTCTTGTTTCTTTGATTTTATTATTAATGCTTACCTTGGCCAACAACAAGACCTCTTTAACAGTTTTCTTGCAGGCATTTCATTTTCCTTTCTTAATTTTTATGTGTAGAGCTGGCTTTTGTCAAGCCAGTCAGTGTACCTCTGACATGGCTAGGACTGCTACCTATTTTACAGGATTACATGACTTGAAGTGCTCCTCTCAGACCATTTCTGCCTTTGCTACAGATTGTGCTGTGGTGGTAACTGACTTACGTCAGTGGTAAAGAAAGTTCATCTATAAGTGTAGCTGACAGCATATTATATGTGACAGCAGTTTGACCAGCTAGCCACATGTACCCAGTGGAACTGTGGGAATCTTGGCTAATTTAGTTCTTGATTAAAAAAAAAAATTACTTATTTTTTTACTTATTAGTTATTGCTTAGCTACCCTTGACTTCAATGTGAGGACTTCAGTGGCCGAAGTTGTTGTCACCTGTGTCACTGAGGAGCTAGGTTAGGTTGGGTGGATGCCTGCAAGTGCTTGCCATGGAGACTGATACCAGTAATGAGTTCATGCAGCATTAGTTCACTTTAACAAAGATGTATAGAGGTGATGTGTATGATCTCTTGAAGTGTCCATGTGCTGAAGCAGGTAAGTGAACAGACTGTGTGAAATCAACAGCAATGTTTCATTGTCTTACTTGATACAGTGAAGAAGGCCAAGGGAAAACATTAATTTCAAAATCAACAACAATGAAATGATGGAAACACTTCCATTGACCAAGTTGGTGAATAATCACAATTAAAAAATAATTAATCTCTACTTCTTTTTTTGTTTGCAGCTGTAATAATATTGATGGGGTTTTAAACAGTGGAAATGGTACTGCTCCATGTCTTTCCTCCATGTGGTTGAAGGAAATACTAGTCTCACTTGCTAGCTGTAGCACCCTTCTAAGGTAGGGGTGGTGCTGTTACAGGCTTGAAAGCTCCAGTATGAATTGGAGAAGGTGGGGTGCTTTCTCTTGTGTGGTTTTGACTTCAGCAGTTGTCCTAGAGGCAAAGGACTCTTTGTTGTGCTAGAGGCAAAGGTGACACCAGTCAGAAAGCAAGGCTGCTGGAGGAAAGTCCATGAGGAAGGGTCTTGCTTAATTTCTAGTTTGCCTGCTGTAAACAGGTCATCAGGAGTCATGGTGATAATGGGGGACCTAAATGCCAAGGGATAAGAACTGGATTTTTCTGACTAGTATTTCTGATTTAATACACACACAGCTTTTGCTTTTCCCTGTGATCTCTGTTTTCTCTTTAGTTTCTGTAAGTCTGTTTTAATATTTTGCCTATTGCCATTATTTGAACTTGAGTCCAGATCAAATCAGTATATTATGCCCTGGAGACCAGTGCCAAGACTCACTCATTTTGTTCAGAAGCAGGCAGAATTTGATATACCTTTTCCTGTTTGTTTTTTTAAATCTCCCTAAATCTTTCCTTTCTGTCCTCCTAAGCTGATTATGTTTGTGGTGGGAAGTGGGTCCAAAGGACAAAAAAATTCATTTTGTTCTTCTTCTTTCCAGGTTTGGTCTGTGACTTTTTCCTTGGTGTACATCCAGTTACCTCAGTAAGTAAGATCTCTATGAAGGATTCTTGGGGTGATTAGGCTTTATCTTAATTACTGCTCACATTTGACATTAAGGGAAGACGAGTTGGTCCAACATTGAGCCCATACAAAACCTTTTGGTAATCTGTTATTTTCTTGCCACAAATGCCGAGAGAGTCCAGAGAAACATGGTTGTTGTTGGGATTGTCTCCACATGCTGCCGTAAGTACCGAAGGAAATGTAACAGAGGAGGACAATAATTCTCTTCGTTATATGCAAATACTCCTCTTCCTCTGTTTTCTTACCTGCCTGTGACATTTGTAGGGAAAGGAAGCAGGGAAGAATGAGGCAAGGTTCCTGCTGAGAGCACTTTCGTTAGTCCACATCAAAGGATAAAACTGTCCTTTTGTGCAAGGATAACTCTATAAACAGGCTTAGGAAAATAGACTCATCTTGGAGGAACCCAGGGCAACCCTGGGGTTAGGTGTCTTAGTATAGCTGCAGGCCTATTGCTCTGTATTTTTACATTCCCTGTGTTCAGGGTTTTAACCTTGCCTAGGAGTGAGTGGAAGATGTGGTGGCACTGCTTACCTACTTTCATTAAGTTTCTGACACAGTAGAAGAAGCAACTTCTGCTCCTTTAGGGAAAGTAAGGTGATCCACCTTTCTGCTGAATGCATGTGTTCTGCCAAAAGCTGCAAGGAGTGCAGTTTGATAAATTCAAGCAGTGAAGAGCAACAGAGAGCTAATAGTCCACTCTTGTATTTGGCTTGCCAAGAACTGGTCCATACTTCTGTGCTGCTGTGTAAAACTTGCATGACAGCTGCAGGCAAAGAACATCTACTGTTGTATGTTTTGGGATGAGTGATGAGAGATTATGGTCTGTGAAGGGAAAGAATCTCCTTGCAACTGGGAAAAGCTAAAAACATTAGGTGAGGCTACGAAAAAGGAGTCCTGGAGCTTTCCTTTACTCTTATGGAAATCATCATTAGAGATGATGCTACTCAACAGCTCACTCTTGGGGATACTGCAAAGATGCATTGACTTAGGGATGCTGTTTATTTAAGAGAGAACTGGGTAATATCCTGAGAGGGTTTTCAATGTCAAGGCAATAGTTCTGTTGTCTGATTGCTGGGGAAAATTTCACTTGTAGGACCTATGTGTTTCCAAGAGAAAAGTCAGTAATAGGAGGTACAGAACTAGCTTAAAATCTATACATTTGTTATTGGACACGGTTCTGGTTTAATCCCAGCCAACAGCCAGGCCCTGCACGGCTGCTTGCTCACTCCCTCACCAGCAGGACTGGGGAGAGAACTGGAAGGGTAAAAGCTGGAAAACTCATGGGTTAAGCCACAAACACTAGCAAAGCAAGGAATTAAATCACTGCTTCCAGAGGGCAGGCAGGTGTTCAGCCATCTCCAGGAGAGCAGGGCCCATCACACGTAATGATGACTTGGGAAGACAAAAGCCATCTCTTCAATCTTCCTCCCTTTCTCCTTCTTCCTTCACTTGCTACACTGAGCATGATGTTACAAATATCCCTTTGGTCAGTTGGGGTCAGCTGTTCCAGCTGTGTCTCCTCCCGATTTCCCACATGCAATTTCCTCTCTGTGGCAATATGGGAAGCAGAAAAAGGCCTTGGCTCTGTGTAAGCCCTGCTCACCACCACCACCAAAACCATTGTCAACCCTCTGTTCAGCGCAAATCCAAAACACAGCTCCATACCAGCCACTGTTAAGAAAACTAACCCCAAAACCAGCACAGATGTGAATAGCTTCCTGATATTTCTGTTGCAAGATAAAGAATGAAAAGATGGGTAGGGGGAGTTAGTCACTGACACAGGTAACATCTGTATTTGTAGTAGATGAGACACAATGTTACAGTATGTAAGATAAAGAATCTATGAAATTTCATGCTGTAGAATTTAAGATTGTTATAAAGAGTCTTGGTTATAAAATGTCTCTCCATAAGGCTGCCATGTGTTTATATCTTGCAATGATTTTTCTGATTACCTTTTGCTTGTGTGCCACGCTCTGAATCACACAGAATGGTGGTTTGTTGATTACTGTGTCCTAGGAGAGCTTGGGTGATGGAGTACACTGGGGAAAAGATAGTTGAGGAAGATTGAAATGGTTCTTATTTGTTCCAGGACTTTCTGTTCATTCTTGTGCCACTTGAAATGATTGCTGTATTGTGAGCTCTTTCATCTTGTTTCCACACCTTTAAAATTTGATACTGCAGAAATTAATGTAACCTCATCTATAATGTTTAAGCTGCCTCATGTTATGAAAGTGAGAATTCCCACAGCAGCTTTAACTCTGCTCCCAGAAGAGAAAGCAAATTAAGTGAGTGTCTTAAGTTACACCATTGTGTAGCACCGGGCTCTAGGATGTGCAGTTTGGCAAATATTTACATTTCAGATCTGGTCCAAGTCCATGGCAGTAATGAAATACCATGTGATAATTATGCTAAATGATCATATTACACTGGTAAATGGGAATAGGCTTGATTCTCAGAATGCTGATCTGTGATTCACATCATCAAGGAGTACAAAACAATTCACATCCCTTAGAGAGGGAAGATAAATAGGATATTTCAAACATTTTTCTTGCATGCAAGAATATGCAATTTCCCCCCTTTCCATTATGTTTCTGAAATCAGTTTCACAGCAAATTGAAAAATTAGTATCCCATCTCTAATGGAGGTTTAGAAATTACCTCAGTTTCTTTACCTTTCTTATCAGTGTTAGCTACTGGATTTCAGATAGCTTTTTGTATTAATTCAAGGATTTTCCTTTCAAAGTGGTCTGTTTCTGCAAAGAAGATGGACTTGAACGTGCTGAGCAGAACGGGATACGTGCTTTTTGCTTTCTATGAAACCTACTCATGCATATTAAAAAGCTTGCCAGACTTGAATTTCTACAATCTGAACAACAACTTGTTGTTAAAATAAAGTGATTGAATGCCTTGCTGATGTGTGGTATTGAAATTGAGTGAAATGCTGCTACTCATCACTCAAAATTAAATACAGTGTATTACAAAAGCTATTGTAGCAAACTGCAAGGTGGAGAGCTCAGACCCAGACTGAATAGTGAAGACAATCTTCAGCTGTATCCTAAAACCAGCACGTACTGTGGGGATTTTTAAATGTCTGGAAAATACTGTTGTGTAATGAAATTAAAAAGGGTGGGTGAGATGCTTTGTGATGGTTTGTTTTTGGCGGGCTGCCATTCTAGGTAAGATGGACACTTTAACATATAGGATGTACTGAATAATGAGTTTTAAATGTTTAAGGTGCTGTTGTATGGGAACAAATTGTTGCTGTGCCTTACCCATGTGGTGGACTGTGAGGTCTTCCAGGGTGATCCTGGCTACCTCGTTGGGATAAGGCTGTTCTTCATTTGTGTTGTTTATTTTGGACTGTGAGCAGGGTCATTGCTCTCAAGTTCTTCATACTGTGCCCAGCAGAGTTCTTCATACTGTGCACAGAGGGGAGGACCTGGGGCCTACTGAACAAATACAGGCTGTAAAATTTAATCTAAAATGAGATCAGGCAATCAAGGCAAGAAAGAGAAGTATGAGAAGAGGTTTTGTTAACTTATATGTAATATAACATACATAGCTATGTCTTACAGTCATAGAAATAACTTGATGACCCGTTGTGCCAAAGACACGTATTTGTAAAATGTTTGAAACATGCTCAGATGTTCCACAGTTGGGCCAAGATGATGTTGATGTCTGATTTGAATGACTACTTGGCATCCGTCTCTGTTCATTGTCATAAGAAGAGCTTATCCAATTAAATGGATAGTGTTACAACACATCTTCAGGAACATTATTAGAAGTTCTGCTGAGGTAGCCTGAAGAAAAGAAAGCTGCTGTGAGCAGTGGCCTTGCGATTGGCATTTGGCCAGGTCAGGGTAATTTCATTTTCAGAGTCTGTTTTGAGCTGGATTCTGAGGCCTTGAGGCAAAATTGTAAATGATCCTGTCCTGTAAGTTACTAAGTAATATGATACAGCTAAACTGTAATGTGCCATAAAGTTAAATCTCCATGTATGAGAGCACCCCACTGGCAAAAGATAAATTAGTTATGGGGAAAGGAAAACTATTTGTCCTAGAGATACTGTTGAGTTAATTGCTGGTTCTTCTCAGGTTACTTGAACCTGGTATATTTGTCCCCATCATTAATTAACATGTTTTATTATTACTTCTGCTCCCTTGGAATATCAGATTTGTGGCACTTTCCCATGGGTGGATTTTTATTTAAGGTTTTTAATATGGAGAAAGATTTTCACTTGAGTATTTAGTCACACATATAACCAAATCTCCTTATGAATGATGGGGTGAGGCTGGCTCTTACTTGTTTGCCATGTGAGAGAAGGCACGGAGGAATGTGTTCGAGCACAATTTTCTGCTCTCACTTAGCTGGTTGTCCCTATTGCCTGTCACCAGGCTCCCACAGAGCTGCGATCCACAGCCGCCTTCCACGGAGCAGTTCTTGGGCATGGCAGCCCCTGAAAGAAACTGCAGGTTCCATCTCTCTGGGCTGAGCCAGTCTGTGATACCTGTTTTGTTGTGTGCAGCATATTGTCTGCTTCTCTGTGATGGAATAAAAAAGCCTCATTTTAAATAGTGCTGTGTACATGTTCCTATGGTTGCCTGTTGGACAGCTGTGAACTAAACTAAATTTCTTAAAGCAGTATTTTTCATTTTTACTATTATCAGACCTTAAACATTTTCTGGAGAGCCTCTGTATGCTCAATTCAAATCCACTTTGATTTCTGATTTATTGGCTGCTGTATTTAAATTGTTGATCCAACTGTTCATCTGTGCTTGATGTATATCACACCCATGCAGCTGAGCTTCAGAGAGGCTGTGAATGTTTAGGTGTATTTGTCTTAAGGAACCAAGGAACTGATCTTACCAGAGTACCAAAGCTTGGATTGTCAGTGGATTCTTTCTTGCTTTCTCTTTTTTTGCATAAAATTATTATTCTTATAATCCCTGAACAGTTTCTTCCAGTGCAGGAGAGAAATCTGTGGCTTCATGTGGGGGGCATAGGTGGAAATTTCAGGAGCTGTATTATTTTCCTTGCTAGTAGCCCTGGAGTCTGCCCATCATTTATAAAGGGATACTGCTGTCCCTCAGCAGAAGCATCTGTAGTATCACAGAGGTTAGAGATGCCAGTGAGGAAAAAACATTACACTTTTCGGCCAGCCCTCTGCAGAGCCAATATCAAATTTCTCCCTACTAATGTGTTTCCTGGCACTTTGGTTCAGTTGCTGCGGATTTTCCAGCAGCTAAGCGCCCCTCGGGCAGGTACGTTTCCTCCTAGCAGAGGCATAGAAGTGTATTCCTAATACACTTGATACTTTTCTTGCAGTGTATCATTATCGATTGGAGAAGCCGTTGCCAAGGTTTTTTCTGAGTCCATTTTCCAAGTTCAGTGTTTTTGAAAAAGATATTGGGGATCCATGTAGGTGTCAACAATAGCTGTTAATCCTGGTTTTTTCATTTTTGTCAAGCTAATTAATCACTATCCTGCTTTGTGTTCCTTCCATGGCAGTAGTGAGAGGGTGTCAGCTCGTGCTCAGCCCTGTGCTGTTCCTGACTGAACTGTGCTACTCAGCTGCTTTATCTTTGCCATCCTGCCAGTTCCTCCTCTGCCTGCCTCTGTATTGCCCTCAGGCTGACACGCAGATTAATTGACCTAGTATCGTAGGATGTTTCCTCTTTTGAAGTCCTCTCTCTGGCAATGTTTAAGAAGGAAAAAGGGGGAGTTTGGGAACAAATAGCTAGCTAGAATTTGGTGTGCGGCATCTGAGGACAGCTAACACAAAGCAGCATTATTAATGGGAAAACTATGGCATAAATGCACTATTGCTATACAGAGCACAAGAGGTGAGAGATGGAAAGCCTATTGTATTTCCTCAGTTTGCCCTCGGTAGTGGGTTTCAGAAGCTCATGCACAGATCTCCTGAAGTAACTAATCAGAAAACGTCTTTTTCTAAATGGTCAACATCAAGCAAATCCCAGAAGCTTACCTGATTCAATTATTTGATTGAATTGAGAGTTGATAAAACCTATTTGGGGCGTGATAAGGTATTCAATAACAAAGTCAGGCAATAAAGTCAGATGGAAATTGAAAGACACAAACTGACAAAAGCCTGTCACATGGTCCAGGAGGAGGTGAAGCTGCAAACATTTTGAAGTGGCCTATCTGATGCTATGCAAGATGGGTAAAATTTGAACCCAGGGTTGCTAGCATTTGGTCCATCTTTGTGTGTTTATTTTTGCCTTCTGTTCCAGGGGAGCACATTAGGTCAGGCTTGACTGTACATTGCTAGCAGTGCTGAGAGTGACGGGAGATGCTGTGGGCATGGAGAGTGAGCCATGCATGACTAAGAACAGAAATGGAATTCAGTGCCTGTGACTCTGGGCAGGACAGATAACACAGATTTGTGTGGAGCAGTTGCAAAAGCACAGATTCTTCCTTACAGAAAAATTATTAGAGAAATTTGTTTGAATTTGGGAAGAAAGTAAGCTTAAAGCACAACCAGGCTTTGCAAAGGGCTCTGTCTCTGAAATGACCATTCACACAGTGTTGACACTGTAGTTATTTCGGATTGTTCTCAGCCTAAACGAGCTGAAAGGTGATGGATTTTTCACATAAAACTGCTGAAAATAAGTATGTTTATTCCAATTACTCAGCAGAGCTCATATCATGACGAGTATCTTTTTGTCAAAATAATTTTTGTAATCTTTTGAAAGCGATCATGCATTTTAATGGGAAAACAGAAAACTAGGTAGTTTTAGATGTCATGGTTTGATTTTAAAATGTGTTTTCTTTTTTTTTTTTAATTACATTAAAATTACATTACATTTTAAAACTTGTAATGTCTACAATTAGTTTATTTGTCTCCAGGGATTTATTTTTAGCCTAAATAATGTTTATGGGTCTAATTTATGTTTTAAGTGTTGTATGCTTCTTTGACAGCATTTCTTGCTTGTTTCTTACATGCTTTGTGCATATCAAAAAGAATATAGAAACAGTCAGAAAGAAGTTAGTGAAGGCTGCATGTTGTGATGTGTATATTTTGTTCACTGTGTCAGGAGAATCCATAAACGCTGGAAGTTTATGTCCAAAAAGTGGACAGGGGATTCCTTCAACTTTATTCTAATAAAGGGAGAGAGCCCTCTGAGGCGAACACCTGCAGGGTTTTCTTTCTCGAGGTTTCAGACGGTGCACTCTCCTTTTATCCTAAACTCCCGGCCACACGTTGTCCTCTTCCTTTCCCCATTGCTGAGGTACAGGGAAGGTACTTCCTTCCCAAGCCACCTACCACATATTCCCCCTTGAACCTACTGTTTTACCCCAAAGCTCAGAAGCTGAGGCTTGTGCAGACCCCGGTCTGTTTCAGGAGCCAAGCTCGGGGCTCTGCAACAAACCTGCTGCCCTAAGTCAGGAGAGACATTAAGATCCATTTCAAAGACTTAACACCCGTACCTTCACCCATCAAACTGTTTGTAAAGACATTAGCTTTCCTCTCAACTGTTCTGATGTTAAAATTTTTAATGGTTGCTATGCAATTTCAACTTAGAGCCTTGTGAACAGTGTTGCTTGAAATATGCATCTTCAAGCCTGTTTGTTTTTCTCTTGTGGCTTGTGATTTTAACTTCTGTTCAGCTACTGGAAGGTAAAGATTTGCCAAGAGCAGATTTTTGTGTGGGAGCCTCACACAGAAAAAGTGTCCAGTGTGCGCTTTGTCCAACCACACCTTGGTGCTTTTGGGGTCATTCCAGAGACATGCAAGATGAGAGGACTCCAGAAATGAACTGGAAATTATTAATTTGCAGTTTTGTATAAGTAAATCAGCATGCTATTAAAACTGGTATTCTTCCTTGTGATTTGTTATTATAACCTTGGTACATAATTAAAAAAACAACAACAAAAAAAGATAATTTCTGGAAAGCCAGTGAGCATATCTGTATGAGTACTGATTTTTACCTTTTGCATTTACTGACATTTATATATATCTGGCTTTCAAAGCTGACAGCTGAAATAAAAATGTTGTCTTGGGGACAACATTGACCTTTGTTAAGATTTTTTTTCTTGTCAAAATTGTTTAGTGCTTTAGTCTTCACTCTGCTTGGATTTTTTTCTTTCTTTTTTTTTTTTTTTTGAGTAGAGGGGTGGCTGTTTGTTTGGTTTGGGTTTTGTTTTGGTTTTTTTGTCATTTTTTTTTGCTTTAAAGCTGCTCACAGTGCACCTTTTATTTATTGGTGTGATACAGTATGCAGTGAAGACTGAAGCTGGCAAAGAGCTGGTACCACAGAATGTACTTTTTTACTGTTTCCTGCTTTTGTATTTTCTTGCAAGTGCTTCCTTTGATAGTAGCCCAGAACAATACATAGCCTAAACTCTTAATTTTTTTTATTTTAACAATTGTTACTTGTTCAGGAACAGTGCTGTACAGTTGGCTAGTACCAGTCATCCACAACTGGTGGATGAGGGTGCAGTTGAGGGAATCCAGCCAAACTCAGACAAATTCCTGTTTGTTAAAGCATCCTGAGCTACCCAACTTGAAATATATTAAATGAGGCTGATAAACCTTTGATGAATGAGAAGATGTAGCAGGAGGTGGAAAGAAATAAAGTAGTTTGGGCATGGAAATTTTCTCTTTTAAGGGAGGGTATGTAAAGAGAGAGAAAAAGACTGATCTTCAGCAGTCATATAGGTTAAAATACTGTAGTGGCTTTGTCTACTTTTTGTTCTCTGCACTCAGTTTAAATGAGGCTGCAGATCTGTTTGTGTACCCTTGTTTCAAAATAACATCTGCTAATTCACCTTAGGCTCTTCTATTTACATTGTCATAATTCTGTGGGTACCTAACTGGGAATGAATATATGAAATTCTTAAAATTGAAAATATATAGTGCTATTATTCATGCCATCCTATCTTTTAATTTAGTAGTCTCCTGAGATTCTTGGGAGAAGAAGGGGGGATTCACTGAAACACAAAGATGGAAAAACCAAGAAAATTGCGTGGTTCTTTTCATACATCATATCCTTATTACAGATTGTAGAAGTCATCATCAGGCTTGATGGTGGGGCTGTGGGTTTAGTGCATTTAAAACAGTTTGAGGTTATAGTTAGGTAGTGAATACCAAATATAATACACAAGAATTCCTAATTGGTGTGGGATATTAAAACTTTGTTTCAGCTCTTAAGTCTATTAACCACCTATTAAGTTCAGTTAGGGATTTCCAAGTATGAACAATTTTTCTTTTTACCGCCTGCTGTGAGGTTCTTGTCATGTTTGAGGGCAGCATTCGGCATTTCAAGGGCGCACATGATGTAATATTTCCTTCAGCGCAGCACCCTCAGACCATATGTCATGGTGTGTCTGCTCTGATCTGACCATGGCACCCACGAACAGGAAATCTGTGGGCACTGGTGAACTTCTGGTACTGTAGGAGCACAGCTCATGGCTGTGTCACCATGTCATGGGAAGGTTGTCACATCTGATTGGAGGCATGCTTATTAGTCAGCAAAAATGAAAGCATTTTCCTCCTGTTTCAGCACCTTCTGTCGTGAAACCGGAGTGTATTTTATGGGAGTGTCACGAAAGAGAGAGAAAAGAAACAGGCGGCAGGCCCCTGGGGAATTTTTCTGCCCACAGCTGTGGGACAGTTAACAAAGATGATGGGAAATTGGGTTAGATGAGTTGTTTTGCAGAAGTGGATGGATGCCAGACTAGATGCTGTATTAACTCAGAGATTCCCAAAGGATGGCACATGGGCTAGTTGTGGTATCTGAGCATGCCCATGCAGCAGAATTGCTTTAGCATGCTGAGAATGCGTGTAAACAGCAGCTCTGCCATAAAAGTATGTAGCTGACCAAAGTGATTTTCAAACTTCTGTACTTGATGAGTTCTGGTGAACTTTAGAGACCTTGACGTTCCTATCAAATATTTATAAACATCATTCTATGTTTTAGAACTCTATTTGTCTTTGTCTTCCTAAAGATCTAACTGGGCTTTAGAGATCCAGTGTACTTACTGTGATGTAATGTCTTCTGCTGATACTGGTGTGAACAGCATTGAATTTTTTGACAGATTTCACAAAACTGCTCAACAAAAGTAGCTGTGTAATGTGGGTGACTGTATCTGTATGTGTAACTGAGAGTCATGGGAGCAACTTGAAGCCAAGTATTACATCAGACTGCATTCCAGGCAGTGATTTGGTTTGGCCCTGCTGGATTATTGCTGCTCTCAGAGTTTGTGTGAGCAAGTTTACTCATGATTGGCATGAATTTGTAGTCCAGATTAATGGTATTAAGTGTAGGCCCCATCACTGACTACCGTGATCAGATACTTGACACTTCAACTGGCAGCCTTCATGCCAGTGGTGGTTCTTATGGAGCAGATGCGGTGAGGACAATGGCACTACAGATGTGATACACAGGCCAGGGGTCACCATCTGTGTCATGGAAGCTTTCCAAGGGCTTGCTTCCAGCCTGATTTAAAGCCTGTGTCTGTATGACCTTGTGCATCTTGGTATCCATATCAATATGTTTGTACTGAGGGAGGCATATGGAGGGAGTGGGGACACTGTTTTAAATTTTCTTGAAACAAATGCTGCTAACTAAGCAGATAAACTGTGGGTGAAGCAGCTCAAACATTCCGCAGTGCTGCAAACGTAAGCCAGCACTCCTTGTTGCGTTGTATGGTGCAGGAAGCCCTGGGATGGGCATATGTCAGATGTTAAAGCCATTTCAAATACCATTTCATAACACTGCATTTATAAATTCAGTAGCTTCGGAGAAGTGAGCACGCAACAGTAAATAAATAAATAAATAAATATTGGAGTTTGTGATGTTACTGTCATAAAGGGCATTGAATCTATGATACTCCAGACTCCTGTGTACGTAGGTTTATAAGGTGATGTCACCTGCAGACTCATTCAGGTTGGAAGGGACCTCCAGGGGTCATCTAGCCCAGCTCCTACTCAAAGCATGATCAGTGCTGACTTCAAAGTAGGTTGCTCAGACATTGTCCAGATTGAAAATCTGCGTGGATGTGGATTCCACAGTCTCTCAGATACCTGTTCCAATACTTCAGAGCAGTGATATTTTTAATGTCCTGTGGCAACTTCAGTTGTCTCTTGTTCTCCTACCACATACTGTAATAAAAACCTGGCTTGTGTTCTTGATAACCCTCTCTTGGGAATTGAAAGTCTGTCATTGTGTTCCTCCAAAGCCTTCATAAGGGAAGCAAGCCCATTTTTGTCAGCCTTTCCTCACAGGCCCAGAGCTCTGCTTCCCTGAGATACTTGGTGACCTTTGGCAGGACTTGCTCAGGTTTCTCATGGAATAGTTTGGGTTGGAAGGGACCCTTTGAAGGCCATCCAATCCAGCCCCCTGCAATGAGTAGGGGATGCAAAGCAGGGACATCTTCAACCAGACCAGGTTGCTCAGAACCCTGTCCAGCTTAGCTTGAATGTTTCCAGGGATGGGGCAACTATTACTTCTCTGGGCAACTTGTCCAAGTGTTCTCTTACTGTCTTTGTAAAAAAATTCTTATATCTAATCTAAGTTGGTTCTCCATCAGTCTGAAAGCTTCCCTTTTTGTCCTGTTGGTGCATGCCCTTGTAAAATGTCCTTCTCCAGTTTTCAGGCCCCCTTTAGGTATTGGAACATGCCATAAAGTCTCCCTGGAGCCTTCTCCAGGCAGAACAACCCTGACTTTCAGCATGTTTTCATCAGAGAGGTGCTCTAGCCCTCTGATCATCCTCATGTGCCTCCTCTGGCCTCACTCCAACAGTTCCACAGCCTTGATCAACACTTTCTTTACTGGAGTCTCAGAACTGAATTTAGTACAGTGCTGAGGAAAGGAAAACAATCACTTCTCTTATCTACTGTGTATTGTTTTGTGGATACAGTACAGTAAGCTTTTAGCCTTCATTGTAATTCTGAGTCCTGTTCAGCCCAATCCCCACTGGTACCCATAAATCCTTTTCAACTGAGGTCCTTTCCCGGCAGTCTGTTTCTCTGGCCTGTCTGGGTTCCTCAAAATGATAGCTCTGCCCTGGAGCTTGTCTGCATCCCCTAGTTTGCTGTCATCTGCAAGCCTGATGAGAGGGACTGTGCCACCTTCTCCAGGTCACTGATAAAGGTGTTAAGCAGGACAAGCCTTCAGACAGACCCTTGCAATACCCTCCTCATTGCTGGCCCCCACCACAGATTATGACACTTCAACCACAGTTCTTCAAGCCCAACCTTCCAAGCACTTTTTTACCTGACTAGTTGCCCACCAGCCCAGACTGTTAAAAGGCTTGCTGAGGTAAATCACATCCACTGCTCTGCCATTGTCCACAAATCCAGTTGGTCAGGCATTATTTGTCGCTGGCTGACTTGTGTTGACTGGTCCCATTCATCTACAGCATGTGCATGTGCACAGGAATGTGTTCCAAGAATACCTGGTTCATGCTCTAGTTCATGCTGATCCTCTGGAAAACAGCTCTGTCTGGTTGATGACAAACTGACCATGAGCCAGCAGTACACACAGCTTAAAACTTAGCTTATCTATTAGAACATTTCTCCTTCTTCTATCAGGACCCAATATTTTTAGGAGTTTTACTTCTTGTCATATGAACTTTGTTTTGTTATTGGTGCTCAAGATTTTATTGAATTTGCTGGTAAAGAACCCTCCAGAGAAGGTTTCCCTCTGAGCTTTCCTTTTTCTGCAAGCTAATTAAACTCAAGTTAAAATTTATATGTGGAGCCTGAGGAAGAAAAGGAGAAATTTTCAGCCATGCTTATATATAAACAGTTTGTTTTGAGTAATCTGGGTTGTGGAAATAGATGATCAATTATTTTCTCTTTTAAAATTCTAATAACTTATTTTTTTTAGGATCAAGCAGAAGTTTTCCTTAGGCTGAAGTATAGGGCTGAAGCTGAGTAAAAGATCTCCCATAATTTAATGTAGTTAGTTGCTGTGGGGCAGAATTGCATGTTACAGAAAAGGTTTGAATACCTTAATTTTAAAGAAAAAAATGGCCCAGTGGTATTTTAAAATTTGCTTTTAATTTTTAGCTTTACAGTGGTTAAAAATAAATCATAATAATGAATTTCTTAAGCATCTTTTCAGCCTCGCTCTTGGCTTACTTATGCATTAATTTTGACACTAGAGGGCGGCTGAAACACTTCAGTTCTTTCAGAAAACCACTTTTAGGAGAAAAGCTTTCATTCTTCCTCACCCGAAGAAAGGAGTTTTGTTAGCTGCCTATTATGTGGTGTTTATTTTAGCAGTTAATTTGCTTTAATTCTTTCATTTTTTTTTAAAAAAATTAAATCTGTCTTTTAACTTTCTAGCTTTCTTTGTGCCTCAATAGCTGTATCATGCAATTAAACTGATCAGCAGTTGAAGAGGGAGAATAGTTTCACATTTTGGTAGCTGTGAAGACATACTGCTTGTGCTTCCTGTGTGATGGGCATTTTGAACCACCTTGTTTCAGAAACAAAGAGAGAGATGCCAGAGATGGGAAAGTGTTAAAGATCTCTTTAAGTTTTCTTGAGAAAGTAGAAGTTTGTCATATAGCACTTAACAATTTGTTTCATAGTTTTTGTTGGTGTGTAATTTTAAATTAGTTTCCAAAACACTTGAATTGATCTTTTTGTATTCTCTCTTTGCTTTAAAGCCATCTTTTTTTTTGTAGCAGAGCTTCAAAATGGCAACTTCTGTCCCTCCAGATGCTATTCTATCCTCTCAGCAATCAGGAAACAATCCAATATGGAGACTTTAGAAAGGAAAGGTCAAACCAGTTAAAAATTACTATTTTCACAGCTCATGTGAAAATTGCCAAAGAAGTTCTTGATTTAAACCTGAAATTGGAAACATAACTTATTTTTATTAAAAAAATATGGTGAAATACGTGGTGAGACATGTAAGTTGTTTTAAGGGTGTATTCTCAGAGATGGGATCTCTCGCTCTAAAGTAATAATATATTCTGTCTTGTGAGTTGGTTGCTTTTGTATCTTTTTGGGTTTAATTTCCTCTCTTCCTGTTTTGAGCCATTACACTTACCTCAAGTGTTGAACAACATTTTTCAGCAGCTGAGTGATCAAGTGCTTATTTGCACTAAAACTTTGAATGGTGTCTGGAACAGTAATAAAATAGTATCATTAAACTTTTAAGAAAGGAACTCTGTCTCTTAAAAGTTCAATCTCTTACACTTAAGAGTGTTAGAGATTAAAGCTGTTTTTTTGACTTGGGATCAGATATTTTTTTCCATGTTTACGGATGATGTGATCTGAAAATTAACTTATGCCTCTCTTAAGGAAATTTTGCACCTTTGCAACTTTGCAGTGACTATAAGGACATGGTGTTTTCTCTTTCAAGCTAAGATTCTGGAACTGTGTAGTTACAAGGAAACTTTGTCAAAAGCTTTTCTTTAGCTTCAGAGGTAGAGAGAAGAATTAAAATACTAAAGCAGTAGGCTCAAGCAATAAGATTTAAAAAAAAAGGTATAAATTATTATTTTGAAGAAAGAAAATGATTGATTTCTGACAGTGGTCTGTGTGGTTTGGCTTGTGATGCTGACTCTGATGCCAAGCTGTGGATTGCACTTCTCCAGGGGTTGAGGAGAAAAAGTCCTGAGCTGGGAGCAGAACAGCTTTATCTCTTTTTGTTGTGATATCCTGAAAATGCTGCAGGTTTTGGGACTTCGCTTGGTTTCTGCCATGATTTCTTTCTTATGTTGCAGAGTATATCTGTTATCTCTGACACTTCTTTGGCGATTTTGGACATAACACAAACATTCTCACCAGCCTGTACTGACTGATAGGGCAGATTTTGAAAATGATTGATGCTTGCTTGGTTTTTTCATACAGAATTCTGCAAAGTGCAGAGCTGCTTGGCTTTTGGACAATGTCAGACAACTGCTGTAGTAAAAGCTTGATTTACATAGAAGGGATTAAAACAAATGCAGTTCTAAACTATTTTTCTTTCTGTTATTGGTTCTGGATCACAAGAAGGAGCCAAACTAGCATTTTTATTCTGTCCCTAGCTGCCAGTCCTGCAAATTGAGAGATTATAAGTAGGCGTCACTTATAAAAAAAAACCTGAAGGGAAGTTGCCGAGGGCCAAATCTTCTCTGTGTGAGGCTTAGTTGTGGGATTGTGTGTGGTTATGCCCCAATCTGTCACTGTGCAATCTCATTGTTTGGAGGTGTGCAGAAATTAAACCAGCTGTAAATTGTTTTGATGATTTACAGTCGAGGGTAAATGTCTTCTCCTTCTCTCTGAACTGCATTGCCTTTACAGGACAAAAAGGACCAATAAACCTTCATTGGCTATTTTTATCATTATGTTTAATAGATGGAACTGTGGCTGCATGTTAGGGAATAGACCTGATGGAAAGACCCTGCACTTCTGATGACATTTGAGATTCTATTTGAGCTTGGCTGCTTAATAGGCTATCCTTCTTTGGATGTGCTCTCGTAAAAGAAATTGCTTTGTCGTAGGCACTCTCTATATTTTCATATTAAGGTTTCATATTTAAAGGTCCTAGTAGATAACTAAGCTTTGCTTTGGCATTTTCCCCTTTCTGCTTTCCTATTTTAGATATGAGTGATTGGAAGACTAGCCTTTTTCAGTAGCTTGCTTCATTTTATGCCTGGTTATGCAATGTCCTGGCAGCAGTTACTTTATGCTCTCAGGAGAAAATTTCTTACAGAAGTTTAGATTTTGCTAGTCCATTACAGTTTCCTCTAGTGTGTGAGAATTTAAAGGAAACAGTCCTTTTATAAAAATATAAAGCTTTGATGTTTTTGACATAAAATTATGGTACCATTCATTAACATTTACCTCTGATGCACCATCAGCTTTCATTTTGATCTTGTCTGAGCTGTGCTGATCAGCATACTGCAAACAGAGAGGAATTAATCAAGGAGGTGAAAAATTCGTGTGGTAGGACATAAGTCTTATTCTCTTCCATCTCAAATCTCTTTTCCATGCAGTGTGAGGAAGATGTTGGGTATCTTTCTGTTCTCCACTGCAGTCTGTCTGGGTGGGATGAGGACAATGGATTGATTTTATCCTCTTCTATGCAATGTGGTGTTGCTGTGTATGAGGAAGTCACAGGAGGAAAACAGAAGAACTTTCCTGCATAATCTCACTGCCTCTGGAAGACAGTTGAGAAATACTCTCCAGTGGAAGAGCTGCAGGTACTGTTTATTTTCCTGGGCTTCCAGTACAAAATTAATTGGACTGCTCTCTGCAACAGCATCACTGCATTGGTTTGGCTGGTGATCTAAATAGCTTAAATTCTCCTTGTAAGTTAGTTAAGTCTGTGAGGCACTAATGTAATGAATGGTCTCTTCCTCCCTGAGGGTGGAAAGCTCCTGAGAACAAACATGGAAGCATTAGCGATAACAAAAGCCTCTTCTGTTTTGCTCCAGCTTCTCTTTAGTTTTCTAATGAAGAAGCATCTGGTACAGCCTTTAGCTCTCCCTTTATAGGCCAGAAGTCCTGATACACTGCCAAGTGGCATAACATTATGTTTCATTTTTATAGAGGATTTTGCAGGGCAGAGGGAACAGTGCGCAAAAAGATTATTTGTTGCACAATAAGGTCATTCTTTAAGAATGAGACAAAACTACAAGTGTTTTATTTTTGATCAGCTTTGACTTGTGATTAGTTACAGCTTCCCACAACCAATGCTGTCATAGCAGTTTTTATTCTGGGTCATAAACAGTGATTGTAAACTGTATTAAAATAAAAACAACAATAACAACAACAACAACAAAACCCTAAGAAGGAATGTGTTTGCAAGAACATTTATTTCTGACATGAGTCACACAGTTCATGAACTTCTCACAGATGAGTTTATCATAATCATAAGGGAAATCTTTAGTAGGAATGCAGTAGGTATCTAAGCTGCTCAGACATTACCTGTTTCTCAGTGACACAGGGTGCTGTGGATCAGCGCATCCACACTATGCAACTCTATTCCTAAAGTAATCCTAGAGCTTCTTCCTTCTGTTTGAAGCTAAACCTGCTTGAAATGTATTTATTCAGTTGCTTAAAGTCTGTTTTGCATGTCTTCTGAGTTGTAGGCGGTACCTTAGACTTCAGGAAATATCTGGGATAGTTTTTAATTCAGTTTTTTTAATAATGGAAGTTGTTTTCAGTGGTTCCTAAAAAGATGGTACTAGAACCTTTGAGTGTAGAAACATCTCAAGATTTATGAGGAGGTTGGTTATTGCATTTTGGCAGTACACCTAAACTGCATGTTTTTAGGGGAGCAGAACAGGATTGGCAGCGGCACCTCTTTTTTTTCTGGGTACGTAAATTATGTTTTGTGTTGAAAGAGACCACTATATTCTTACATATAAATCAAGAGATGCATATGTGATAGAGATGGGCAGTGTGTGATTTATGTCCTAATGATTCCTTTAGTGATTTTGTGAATTTCTGGCGAGTGCATTGGTTCAAAATGGATTTGAACAGTCTTAACTGGAAGTAACTAAAACAAAATTGGCAAGACTTTGCAGAACACATTTCCAAGAAAATGGAACTACAAATGATGATTATCAGCGAGAAACTACTAAGTGAAATCCTGTGCTCTCAGTTACTTCAGTGGTCAAATGAAATGTCCTGAATGTCTGCACAGTAAAGGGATTTGTTTAAAAAGTTTTGCTTCATAGGCACTTTTTATTTGTTGAGTTTTGGGGTTTTTTTTGGTTGGTTGGTTGATGTTTTATTAACAGCAATGTGTTTACTGAAAGCCTGTAGGAGCATATTTTATGGTATAGTTCCTTTATCTGCAAATGAAATGCAGATAAAAGAACTGTTTATAAGTCAGTCACCTCTTATCTCCAACCCCTCCTTTTGCTAGAGTTTGGTAAAGGTTGGGATTAATAAGAAAGCACGCCAAAATGAATTTGAACTGTGCTGAACTCTTAATGGACATGAACAAACCAAATCTAGAACCCATCTTTAAGACTCCCCTTTTTGGTAGTTTAGTTTATCTCCAACACCAAGTTGTTACAGAAGCAGTTGTCAGCAGGGCTCAGTTTCCTGGATAATTCTGTCTCATGTAGTTTGGCTGTAATTATTAAAATCAGAACCTTGAATTTTTAAACTTACAAGTACAGACCATTGAAACATGAGCCCAATCTGCTGAAGTGGCACTGTGTCTTCTCATAAATGAGCCTTGGCATTCAGTGCCAGCTGCAGGGCCTGCGTGGCATCACTCCATGTAGGTCGCAGCAGTCCAATTTTGAGGTGACAAGTTCATGCATCACTGTGGCAAGATGTGACTGGGGCCAGCAATGACAGGCAGTGCAGTACAAGGAGATGAAAATGAAAAATAGTTCTGTTCGCTATAGCCTCTAGTTGACACATGTTCCTGACAAATTCTTACTTTGGTTTTGCTTAAGTACTCAATATATTGTTCTAATAGCATTCTTACAGAACGGGTTGATCTGAAAATTACACCGGAGCTAACAGCTTATGAGGAGCTCTAGCTAATGGTGTGGCAAGAATCTAAAATGGGGACAGTACAGCTTTATGCTGTATTAATTATAGCTGGACAGGGATGTAGGATTTCAGGAGCCTTGGAAGAAACTTAGAAGACAAAAGTTAAAAAAGAAACAATAAAATAGAGTCTTTCAGTTGGAAGGAACCAAAACCTAGCCCAACTGTTAAACAGCTAGAGGGCTGACCAAAAGCTGAAGTTAATAAGGACATTTCCCAAATGCTTCTTAAACAGACAGGATGGGGCAAAGATCACTTACCCAGGAAGTCAGGGGGTTCCAGTGTCTGACCACCCTCTCAATAAAAATGTGCTTCCCATGGTCAAGTTGAGCCGTCCCTTGTGCAGCTTTGAACCATTCCCAGTTTCATTGCCCTCCCAGATGCATTCCTACTCCCTCCCATCCCACTTACATTGTGGTGCCCAGCACTGCTGCCGGCACTCCGGGTGAGGCCGCCCCAGCGCTGAGCACAGCGGATGATCCCCCCTCTGCCCGGCTGTGCTGCCGTGTTTGGTGCCCCGCAGGACAGGACTTCTGCCCTCTGGGCTGCCCGGGCACACCCTGCTGCCCCTCACTGAGCTGCTGCCACCAGCACCCCCAGGGCCCTCCCTGCAGGGCGCTCCCCAGACACTCCTGTCACCGTTTGTACTTGTGCCTCCAGGTACTCCATCCCAGGTGCAGGATCTGGCACTTGTTCCTGAGAAATTTCATGCCAGGATGATTGCCCAATGCTCTATGCAGATTCCTCTTCTAGACCTCTGGTCCCTCCAGAGAATCAACAGCGCCTCCTGGCTTAGCATCAACAGCAAACTTGCTGATGGTGCGTTCATCTCCTGCATCCAGATCACTGATAAACACATTGCGCAGAGCTGTCCCTAGAATCGAGCCCTGCGAAACACCAATGGTGACCAGTCACCAGATGTAGGCCCCCGATTCACTACGCCCCTTTGAGCCGTGCCCTTCAGCCAGTTCTTCACCCAGCACAGCGTGAACTGCTCAGGTGGCAGCTGGGGCAACTTGTCCAGGAGGATGCTGTAAGGGACGGTATCCAAAGCCTTACTAAAATCCTGAAAAACCTAATACACCAGAGATTGGATTAACACCCTGCAGTGTTCATGTAGAAGCTATTAAAACTAAACTATGCTGAGACCTAAACAGAGTCTCTCACAAGCTGAACATACTTTTTTTCTTTCTTTCTTTGTGTACAGATCATAGATTCTCTGAGCCTCTCAGCAGTGTGGCCATTGGATAGGAAGGGGAAAAAATGAGAATGGGAAAAAAAAAAAGAAAGGACAAAAAAGAAAAAATAGCTTTTTTTAAGTACACTTAGCTTTTATAAGTACAATAGATGCTGTTTTCCCCCTCCCTTTCTGTAAAATTGACCACGTACTTAAAAATTAAGATGTGGGACATGCCAGATTGATGGGCATTTAATAAAACCTATGTAATCTCTTATTAGTCTGTATGCCTCAGGCTATCAAAACGAAATCAGAACAGCTTAATTTCCACAATTTAAAAATTTGTGTTTTCTAAAATTTATTTTAACCAGAAATTAGGCTGAATGAACGATTGACTCAACAGTCAGTAAATAAAAGTATTCATACTGTCTTCAGGTCACAGATAACTCAGCCATAGCCAGGAAAACTCACAGTATTTGTAAAATGTTAAGTCTGGTCCTGTTTTTTTTCTTCTCTTGTTTAGTTTTTTTAGTCCCATCATTTATCCTTGCAGTGCTCTATGACTGCTGCCTTTCTGTAAACATTCATAGGTCAGAGGTATTCAATTTGGCTTAAGCAGCATTCTCATGGGCAGTTTGCCAGGAACTCATAGGCTTCACCTAAATTGCACATTGCTGGGAATAATCTCACTCTCAGCTGTTCGTATATTTTGTTTGTTTCTTGCTTAGACCTCCATCTAGCTTTTTACTGGGTCAAGACAAGTAGCAGTAATTGGTGGTATCTGTTATTCCAGTAGTTTGCAGCTTCATAGCATATTTGGAGGCAGGTACAGAGCAGAGATACTGGAGCTAATAGAAGAAATTTCCACCCAGTTCCCACAATTTTTTATAGTCCCTACTGAGAGAGGGTATGTACTGGCTGTCAGAGCATAACAGAGCATCCACAGCTTCAGCCATAATTCATTAACAGTCTGATTTCAGCTCATTAAGAAATCCAGTGCGGCTTCCAGCCACAGCAGTTCTAATGCCCTGGGACATACAGTCTCATCAGTGTGTTCCCTGACTATCCTATGAGGCTGCATGTGTTTGAGATACAGGTTGGAAGGGTTGGTCAGAAAATAGGTTTTGTCTGCACAACAGTTCAGACTTACTTTATATTACTCTTCAACTTCTCATCTAGATAATAGATTTTCTCACGTAAAACATGTCTTTGCTTGGAAGATGAAAATGGTTTTTTAATACTCTCTGCTACTTATTTTTTAAAGCATGTCATCCCTCCCTGATGTGATGGAACAACTTAAAATTAGTGTTTCTTTTTGTTTCTGTGGTGAGATCACTGGGGATTATTTTCTGTTGAAGTTTGAGCTCACAGAGAGAGCTTTGAAACAATGTCTTGATTCTGAAACACTTGAAAAAACATATCTGAACCTATGCCACTGCAGGAGTGCGTGAGCTGAGCCTTGAGGGGAAATTATGGTATTTCAGTGCAGTCATGAAGACTGACAGTATAGAAATTCTTCGAGTCCCAATTAGTTACTCTCTATTCATAGATAAATTTATTGAAAACTAAACTTGTGTCTTAACAAAAAGGCATGTTCTTGGCAGCAGGATGATTTTGACTTTTGATGAGAAAGAGACTGATTATCTAAGCGGGATTTTACAAAAAAATTTTGTGCCCGATTATCAAGAGTAAAAAGCATGCAGAGGCATAGCTGATTCAGTGTAGACACTTTTCCCTCTGCTTTCCAGTGATCTCTGTATTATTCACCTTGAGCAGATGTAAACTGAACCTGAAGCATGCCTTGCTTTGTCTCCCTTCTTTCCTCTCCCCTGACTGCTGGGATTCTTTTCCTTAAACTGTGTACATATTCAGAACTGTGGCACACTGATTTGTACAGATTTAAACCCTTTACTGCTCCAAAGTCAGAGAATCCAGAACTCTTGTGCTTCAAATCAGATAAGTAGCTCATTGAGAATTCGTGTACCCAGCTAGGCGAGCCCTAAGAGCTTGAGAACAATTATAGAGAGAAGGTAAGCATTAAGGTAAAGTGCAACAGCTTTGTGGAAAGTCTTGACTTTCTGGATGAAAAGCTGGGAAAAGCAGATTAGGGAAAATTCTGTTACTTGTTTTCCTTTATTAGAGATTTAAGATGGATGTATTCCCTATTTTAAAGCCCTGCATTTAGTGACTGTGGCTAATGTCCTCCTCAGGGCCAGCAGTAACACAGACATCTGCATTAGAAATATTAAACCCACAGCCATTGTGTTTGGTGAGCTTCCCAAATGATAAGAAGATGCCTGCCTTTTCTACTGATATTTGATCGATGTCTTGACGTATTCTGGAGCGAGCCCATATATTAATTTTTGTCCTTTTATTTCCTGCCTGTTGGTGTATCAGGACCCTTTCTAATTGCATCTTAATATGATATGCAAGAAAAGGGTTTATTTGTCAATAGTTAGGGCTGTAATAGCTTGTCTAAATAGGAAGGCTGTGAAAGCTTGCCGGCTTTTAGGTGTAACAGAAGAGTGAAGGAAGTGCTCAGCAGGTAAAAGCGCCTCTGAGTCACAGAATACAAGATCAGCTGGATTAGAGAGCCAACACAAGTACCAGGACCAGTTTGTGGGAAGAAGAGCTCACAGGAAAAATTAATTAAGACAGCTAGCAGGTAGTGTAGGAGATGCTGCTTCACTTCTGCCTATACAGTCTTCATGGCAATTGGTGTTATTAATACAAAACAGAGTTGCCCCATGAACAACCAGCTGGATTTGAAGATGGGCCAGTGAGCTGCATGTAAAACTTCTAAACTCCATCAGATACATGGGAAAAGCAGAATGCCTGGAGACATGTTTAACCCTTTTAACAGGGACATGAAAAATCCTCCCTTCTGCAGGAAGGGTTCGATTTTTGCCCACTTGGCCCTGCTGATGGCCAGCTGTCGTACCCAGTGCTGGTTTATTTTGCCAGTGGTTTTATTTAGAGTGGCTCTGCACTGACTGAACACCAGCTCTTTTAGTATCAAATTGAAAACCATTAACTAAGCTTCTTAATACTAATGCCATGTCTGGGTCGGGGAGAAGGAGAGGCTGATTGTTAGCAAGATTTTCTGTGGATGGCCCAGATCTTATCACAGACGTTACATTTCAGTAATAGTCGTTTCCTTGGATTTTTGTCACAATTAGATTGCAGTCTTGTCATTCTTCACCATTTGCTTTCTTGAATGTTGAAAGTCCAGGTTTTTAAAGTTCACAGAGTATATAAAGTAACTTTAAAGTGGATAAGTAACACTGAAGATTGTGTAGATGATAAAAGAAGATGGGTGATGCTAATGGTTCAACTGTATAAGACAGCTTGGGTAAAATTCAAAGTTGTAACTTCTCAGGAGAGGTGAGATTGTAATAAAAGGAACTTTGTCGTAGAACAACTTGATATTTCCACAGGTAAACATGAAAAGCAGGAGGCTTGTGCAGACTGTCAAAGAAGTAATTTGTTGGAATGTCACTAAGCTACTTCAGTGTAACTGTGTCAACCAAGTGAATTACATTTCAGGTGCTTCTTTGCAGAAAGCAAACTCGGGAATAGGAGCCATTCAGTATCACGGAAAACAAATTGGAACGGTAAGAGTTGGGGGAAAAAAAGCATAATGCTGTAAGTGCACTGTGGATATGCAGTAACAGCCATACAGGAGCTCAGTTTTGCAGCTTATTTATTATACTGTAAGCCTTTTTATTTGCAGAGGTATATCAGCAAGTTTCCTGTTGGAGCTGCAGTTTAAATCAGTTTTTTAAGTGGAAAGGTATACAGTGGCAAGCTGAATTTTGCTGATGTGATGATACAGTGTAAATTTCCAATCTGTGCCAATTTAAGTGTGGGATTGAGGCAGACAGCATGTCTGCACTGGCAAAACCGAGGTGTAGACAAATGACTCCGTGTCTTCATTGGCCTATTGATGGCAGTACTTGCCTAAGTAGTGCTTTGTGGTCAGTGTGCTCTGCCCGTGCAGTCACTAGTGCTCATTAGAGCTCTAGCCTTGCTTTCAGCTCCTTGGATTTCTTTCTGTAAGCATTGTTGAAGGGCATTGCAAGGCAAAGGCTGTGGCCTGGAAACTCTTGGTACATGTGAAGCTGGATCTGTGCTGCAGAATGCAGCTCCAAGTGGAGATCCTTGAGGCAGTAATAGAGACTGCAGCTTCAGACTGCGTGATATGGTGTAGCTTGGTGCAGTCAGTTGCTTTGATGTGTGTCAGCTACGGTCCAGCACTCCAGTCCTGTGTCAAAATGCAGAGCTTCAGGAAGATACCCTTACATCCTTGTGAGACTTTCATCAATTAAAAAAAAAAGCAAAACAAAAAAGAATTAAATTGTTGATGCTAAGGTCTTCAAGATACACATCATAAATGAATTTTCTTTTGAACTGTAACCAGAACTGAACTCAGGCTCAGTTGAGAATAAATAACATAAGGGGTATCTGCAGAAATGGAAAAAGTCTTTAGTTAGAATAGTCCCCAGCATTCAACTGGGGTAACTGTTGAGCTTTTGATTGAAACTGTAGTGTTTCTCTTCCTTCTGTAAATCCTGCCTCTGGCCAAAGGATTCATTTCCATAGTCACTGTGTGGTTTGTTCTCAAATACGCAGTGTACATGGGCATTTCTGTTTTCCCCAGCTCAAAATTTCCCAATGTTTGTCCTCAGCAAAGATGCTGCATCAGCTTCTTGCTCACTACAGCTGAGCAGGGAGCTGCCAAAACATTACTAAAAATAAAAACCAAAAGGCCAATGCAAATGTGGTGGTCAAACAGCTAAGAATGAAAAAAACACTTAAATCTTTCTTTCCTCTTCACACCACATTTTCTTCTTTATTTTCTCACTTTTTCCTGTAGACTACCTGTGCTTTAATTCATAGATACAGCAAGGACAGAGGCTTTGCTGGTGTGTAGGACTGAAGTGTGTCATAAAGAAGGGTGTTTATTGTCATTCCCTGTCTAGGTGTGGGATCACAAAGTGATAGTACTGAGTGACCTGATGTAGGTATCTGTGAAGTCCCTGTTGCAATAGAGAAGCCAAAACTCTCCTGCAGCCAATATGCTGTGGTTTTTGACTTGACCTGTGAAACCACAAACCTTCATTTGAAGGTATAACTTCTAATTAAAAACTTAATTGCTATTCATGCTGCTACTCTTGTCTTCCTGGAGTTTTTTGTAGTCTTGTTTTTAATAACCTGGGTTATTGCAGCTTCTCTCAAGACTTTTACTAATGCATAAGGGCTAAACACCTCCTTGATTTGAAAGATGAGGCAGCAAGGAATTATAGTTTAGGGGTGTTTCTTTATACTGAACATGCTGCACTACATTTATGTGCCTGCTGTGGAATGCCATCACATATTCCATAACTCAGTGTCGCTTGCATCAGAGCTACAGTGCAGGCTGGGCTGTGTTTTCTCTTTTGGCTACATCTCTGTAAAACTATAGACGAATGCTCCATCTCCATTTGAGGTAGGAGGGCAGTGGGAGCAAGATGAAGTGTCGCGGCAATCCTTATGCTTAATCCAGTTCCCAGAAACGACAAAAGGCAATGTGCCATCTGATACATTTCATGCACAGTGGTCCCAACCACCAAGGCCTGGCCACTTGCCAGTGAGGACCTGAGCAGGGCAGAGTTTCAGAATGTGCTTGGGGTGGTCATGAATGTCAAGTTTCTGATGCCTCTCTGAAATGAGATGTAGTAACAGCTGTGCATTCCTATCCCGCTGCAGAACAGGAGTGGGATTCATGTTCTGATTCATACTCATTTGCTAGAGGGAGCTTGTGATTGCCTTCCAGATGGTGGTCAACTGAGTCTTGCTTAGGTGTCTTGAGAAGTGTCTGTTGCATCAGGAAGCTTCAGGAACCGGGAGTGAAGGAAGAGGGAGAGATAACGTCAGCAGTCTTCAAAGAGCATTTTACCAGGAGGAGTGTGTTGGCTGTCTAAGGCAGCAGTTAATACAAAAGGTTATATTCAGGGGTGGGGAAGTCTGTTCCTGCTTCTTGGAACTGCTTGCTGATGATGGTACAAGTAGTTATGTCAGCCTCTGCTTCAGTATTTCCATCTGCTAGATGGGATGCTGCTTGTGAGACATATTTACCTTGACAAAATGAAGTTCCTCTCATGCAGCCAGTTACTAGGCATTGTATTTTTCTGTTACAACTTTGTGTAGCCTGTACACAGAAAAAGGGTGTTGGCATGAAAAAAGGGGTGAAAAGACAGTAACATCACCATTTTGTGCTTTTGTTTCACATAATACATCATCACTGCTACTTGTTTAAAAGCTTTGGAACAAGTTTTTATCTCTACAAGTAAGATGCTGTCATTCATGTGGGAATTACTCTATTTCCCCCACCTTTAAAACTTGTAACAACTTGCTGATTCAGAAATGAGTGTTTTCCCTTGGCATCATGTTCCTTCATGGCTCTATCCTTTCCCTTCCTCAGGTCCTCAATCTAATTACTGTCAGTGCAACAGCTGCTGCCTCTGCACTGCTGAAATCTGTGTCTGTTCATTCCAGTGAGTTTCCCTCAGATTTCCAGGCTCAGCTGAGGGGTACCCTCCGCCTGTGCCTCCTGCTTTTGTCTCCTCCTAACTAATGATATAAGGCATTTTGGTGTACAATTTGCATTAATAAGTTGAAAACAAAAATTGCCCCACAAAAACACAAACAAGCACTGAAAAAAACCTGTGTTGTGTGAGACAGTGGCTCCTTTGGAGCTTTGTTTTGGTAACCTTAGATTGGGAAAAAAATCCTACTGTGCATCTTCATGTCTCACTGAACTCTTTCTTCAGTGAGTTAAGATTAGCTCCCTTTCCCGCCAGCTCATTGTTTGATCAGGAGCGTGCAAGTGCCCAAGATGTAGGGCAATACAAAGAGATGTTGTGTCTGTTCATGTAGCATAAGTATATATATAGGACAGGGCAGCATAGTCTGGAAATGTAATTAAGTGTAATAAAAAAAAGGAGTGGTGGTGAAAAACATGCATGGATTATTCTAATCCTGCTCCCCTCAGAACAAAGAACAAATGTGGCTGCTGCTACTCTAGTTGCAGCCTGTTCTTCTTAGCCTATAAGCATGCATGAGGAGAATCAACTCTATAGAAAGTAAATGTAAAATCACAAAATAATTACCAGTAATGTGTTTAAGGATGGCCTTCTCTAAGCTTGCTTTTTTTGCTCTTTCTTTGTCTGCTCCAAAGCTCACATAAAAAGTATAATATGAAAATAAGGGATGGAGGAAAAAACCCAAGCCAGTCACTTTTTTTGCTTTTGAGCCATGTGAAGAATGCCTTCATAAGTTTTTTTTTTAACATATATATGTTGTTTACTTAAATTATTTGTTCGTCTGAGCTAGAAATTTAGATGCACCAGCAGCATGGTGGAAGAAAGATTGGTGTTTGTATGAAATGAGGGAAACAGAGATAGGAAATAAGGGTATGGGACATAGTAAAGCTTTGTCCTTCCTCTCTGCCACTCATCCTTTTTGATTTTAAAGCTATTTTGCCTTTGTTTTATTTCCCATTAAAGCTCAGTCCTTCAAGCTTATTTTTCACAGCCCTGGAGACCAGAATCAGAATCTCCACTCCCTTCCCACCCCTCTAAGTTTACTTGTGCAAACTAGAATTAAAAAAAAAACAAGAACAACAAAAAAACACCAAAAAACCAACCCTGCAATTTCAGAATGTACAGCCAAACTGAAGTTGCCAACACTGGGTACTGATGCATCTAAGGAACTGAGGTCATATCATTGATGCTGCTTAGTATTGAACTCTTGTATGGAAGTAGCCATGGAGTTAACTCCTCCATCTTCTACCCATTCCTACCCTCCCATCAGTAGATGATGGTTTCCTCTGTTCATACATAAATAAGTTGTCAAACTGACATAGAAGGAACATTCTGGAATTTGTAGGTGACATGAGCTTTTAAATTGTTTCCTTGTCAAGGTAAGAGCTGCTTTTGTTTTTGTTTTCCTGAGGGGGGGGGGGGAATAGAAAATTGACATTTGCCTGGGATTTCTTGATGACCTGAACATATGAGTCCCCAGGACTGCAGCCCCGCTCCTCTTTCTGGTAGAGACCCCATCATTCCTGGACAAGCATGGACAGCCCCTCACTCCTGCATGCCCTGCTGGATTGTGGCTCCTTCAGTTGTTAGCCCTGGATGTAGAGTCCATCCACTAGCAGGTCTTCCAGGTGATTTCCAGATTTGAGTCTCTCCAAAAGGTGGCCAGGACCACCCTGATCTCTCCAGAATCCAATTCCACTGGTTGCCTGACTCCCAGGGACACATGCCTACCTGTCTGCCAAGCCACCTAGCTTAGCTACCTGTTTAGCCAGCAAGTAGCTACTGGCTTTATAGTTCCTAGCAATTACACACCTACTGCCGTTGCTAACACCACACATATATGGACTTTAAAACCTGTAGTCCCCCTCCAAAATCATCACCATCTACAGAAAAGTGTATAAGTAGGCTCACTGACCTTTGGATACCAATCATTCTTGCACAGAGTGGAAAAATTATTTTTTTATCATTTATAGATTTTTTTTAATGACTCTTATTGAAGAATTTTGAACTATTAGGTAGCTGTAAAACCTCTTTGTGAGGTTATGACAGTGATGGATGCATGGTGTTCTGGTCATCTTTGCATTTATTTTTCTGTTAAGGTGTTTTCTGTGGTGCTTATCATCAGCGTATTTGTTGGCTTATATAAAGAAGATTCATGATGTGATGAATGATGACCTGACAGGGTTGATGATAACAATTCTGATTAGTTTATTTATGAGCTACTACTTTTTTTGCTGTAGATGGTAAAATATAAGAGGGATGAAAAGGATGTGGGAACTCCAAAAATCCCTCTCTCTTAGGCTGTTTTTACCCAGCTGTTAGTTCAGCTCCAGTCCTTCGGTTTTCCCTCATCTCTATCCGCTTTCTCTCTTTTTTCCCCCCCTCCACCCTTCAATCTGCTGCAGCTGTTAGAGTTTCATCATTGTCTCCAAATACCACGTTTCCTATTAGCAGCGCAGCCCCTTCTGTGCTAAGGGGAATGTCATTTGTGTGCTTTGCATATGTATTATTGTTAGATGGTCTGCAGCCAAAGCAGTACTTACACCTTTGATTGCAGCAAGGGTCAATTCCTTGGTAAGAGGCACACATAATGTGCATAAATATTGAAGGATGAGGTTTGCAGACCTGCTGGCAGAAAGTGGTTAAGCCTTTTTGTTCTTATGCTCTGCTTTTCAGATGCTTGCACGGGAGTTAGCCTTATCAGCATTTGATTTAACACGGATGCCAGAGTATTATTCCTTTTGGCAGTTTTAGTGCCATGTCTCTCACTGACTGTCACAGTTGTATCATATATTAGATGGCTTGTCCTAAAAAATCATTTCAGGTATGAAACCACTGCTCATTCCAATGCACTTTATCTATATATTTGGTGTGGGGGAGGGGCGTGTTTCAGCTGATTTTTAGGTTTGTGTGTATTTTGATTCAATGGCTTTTGTGAATTTCTTTGTGCTCACTATCTTAATTTCTGCCTGATACCCATTTTGCATTTACTTTAGCCTTTACAAAAAGCTGTGGTAGTGCCCTTGCTTTTTCCTTACAGTCCTCTATGATTACAGTCTCTGATGGATTCCTGCAGGGCATGGCAGGGCATCTTCATTTGGACATGGAGGTCAGATTGGAGTTCTAAGTTACTCATAGCATGGTTCTGTCTTGCTCCCACCAAATGGCCTAAAATAGATGTTAATTACAGTTTCATTGCTACCCTCTGGTTCTCTTCAAGAGAGGTTTTAATTCTCCTCAGGCTACACTGCCTGTAGATTGAACTTCCTGGACCACTGGGTGGAGAAATTTATTTCAGGGAATAGGCCTTCAAGTCAAAATTGGTTAGTACCTGCACATATAGTCCACATGTGTGTGTCTGTGTGCCAAAATAACCCACGTGACCTGAGATATATGGGATGAAGTCTTGGGACATCTGTGCTCACTGATGCAAAGCTTCTGTTCGCACACCCGAGCTCTGAAAACATCATGCCATTGTATATTGCCTCATTTCTACACTGGATGCATATTGTGAATTCTGTTGTGGAAATACAACCTTATTTTGTGCAGTCTAAGACAGTTTAAAGCAAAATACTTCTGACTGGTCTTGTTCTATTCTTCCCTCTCAAAAAATGTCAAGGGCACTTGCACAACACTTTGACTGTTGCCCTGATTTTTTCAGCCTTCTCTTCTGTTTCACAGTTTCATGTTTTAGGTTCTTTCTCACGCTCTAGTCTGTAAACACTGGCCGATGTTATTGTAGTTTCAAGGAAAGTTTTCATTCCCATTCTTAGAGATATGGACAGCTGATGGACAGTTGTCTTGACCAGTGGGATGGGGAGAGGTGTCAACCTTCTCCCCCAATCCCTGGCCTTTGTAGATATACTATGTAATGAAGTCAGATTCTTTTAAATAAACTTAGTTTTAGTTCATGCCTTCTGATCAAAGTGTGAGTGTGTGTGTGTGACGAACTGCGTCACTTTGACAATTCTAGATATTTTTCTTTTTTTCTGTCATGTTTGTTTCATTAAATCCTTTGTAAAGAGATAGTAATGCAAATCCTGTTGCAGTGTTAGTTCTCTGTATAGTGCCTGGGCTTAGGACACTTTCTAGTTTGTCTACCCCCAGCATATCCTGGTGCATGGGATTATTCCTCTTCAGGTGCAAGATTGCATTTTCTTTTGTCACTTTCATGAGGTTCCTGTGAGCCCGTATCTCCAGCCTGTCAAGGTCCCTGTGAATGGTGGCATAACCCTCTGGTGTGTCAGCCAATCTTCTTGGTTCTGTATCATCTGCAAATTTGTCAAGGGGAGACAGTGGCAGTGGCAAATACAGCTTCACAAAATTCTCATTTACGTTGGTAGCTCCAAGTGAAAGTGGGATCTTGTCAGGTGGCCTAGGGAGAAAGAACTGGATGCAGTTTACCTCCATTGTGTAAAGCTTAAAAAAGTTTTCCTCCACCTCAGGGCTCTTGGATTTCTCTGCTGATGAGGACTGTATGTGACCTTTCTATGTTTCAATTGTTCAGGAAGGATGTCCTACGCTAGAGAGTGCCTGCTAATAAAAAGTCTGAAATAAATGCTGCAAATGACTACTTCTGATGTGTTCTTTAGATCCTGTAAGCCAAGGAGATCCTAGCTGGAAATCCTTACCAGACTTTAGGAAAGCCCTGAGGGGCTGCAGGTGTTATCTCCCAGTACACAAGTAATGCTCAGCACATTTTGAGTTAAAGGAAATGTGATTTTTTTTATTCATATAGATTCATGACTGTCTTGGATGGACATTTCTGTTTCTTACTTTTACTAGTCAGGAGGGACCTACTCTCTTCAGCAGTCTGCGACTTGTTGGCCACGTGGCTTTGATATGCTCCATGCAGGACAGAATGCCCAGCTCTTCTCCACCTGGTGTTGAATGCTGCTGGTTGAAAATCGCATCTGCTATGGCTAATGCTCACAGTAAGCAGTCCTGAAAGTGCATTTTTACCTTGTGTTTATTGACCTAGAGGTTCTGGGGAGATCACTTTAAACAACTTGTTTAAACTCTGCAAGCCCTGGTCTGAAAACAGGTGTTGAAAACTGATTGCCAACTTGCTTAGGGGATATGGACTTAATTGGTTCATTCTGCTAACAATGTTTTTAATAGACTTATCTCTTACAAGTCTCATCAAGTCCTCTTTGCTTTCTCCTGCCAAATAAATATTCCCTAATAATCCCCAAATCTCTTCCTTCATCTTCATTATTTATTTGCTTGTTTAATAAATAATTTTTTTTTCCTCCCAGAAGCCTAAACTGACTTACATGTGAGCTGCTCCTTGGCTGAACCACATTGCAGTTGCTGTATGGTGTGCTGTGTTTGTCAGTGTTCTGTGAAAAACTGCTGGTACTCCAGAAAATCGGGGCTATATAGTGATGTTCCTGAGGCATGTGGGAAGGAATTGTCTTTGAAGAATAGTAATAAAACAGGTCTTGCATTTCTCTGCTGTGCTAAAGCAACAGGGAGGCAGTTAGTTATGGGCTTTCTGTGTTGTACTGAGCTTCACTTCTTCCATCCTTAAAAATTCTCAATGAATTCAGAAAATGCTTGAATTGCATTAAAAAAAAGCCCCCAAAGATAGGGATCTTCTTGTGCACTTGCAGGATTATGGGCTGGATCTTCTCTAGAACCCCACACTGCAAGTGCCTTCCTGCTTGAGAGTAAGACATTAGCAACTAGTAACTGATTAATTTAAACTGTTACCTAAGCATTCTACATAATTGCTTCATAAACAATCTGAATAAACATCTTGAATGATGTTAAAATTCAGTTGATATAATTTATTTTCCATGAGTCTATCTTTAGAATAGAATAGGATATTTCAGCTGGAATTTTATTTCAGGTAAACTTCTCCTCTGTCAGCATCCTAATGGAGGAATTGCACACACAATCTACAGCATCTTTCCCAAGGAAAGAAGAGGAAGGAAGTACAGATTTGCAGATTTTGTCCATGTCACTCACTCACAAATAGGTCCCTGCAGGATAATAAAGAGCTTCAGTGTCATTGACTTTTTTCCTTTTTTTTAGCTAAATAATCACAGGCTTCACATTGTATAGGGTCCTTCTAGCTGGGTACTATTTTAGGAGAGCTCTATATTATATTACATGTTTCTAGCTGCTGGTTCAAATTTCTAAAGTAGGATTTTTCTGATTACAAGCTAAAGTTTGAATTTCCAGCCCCACTGAATCCCCCTCCAATTCTGCTGACTCCGCCAGGCAGACTGATGTTTTAGTGGATTTGTTAATGTTCAAGCTACATTCCTTCCATTCTTTTCTCACAGGAAAATATCTGTAAATAACTCTGTCTAAAATTTCTTACTCTGCTGGGTTTCCTGTCACTCTCAGGAACTTTAGTGCCTTCTTTATTTTGAGTGTTAGTATATCTCCAAGAATAACCGAGGGTATGATGATGGATCAGTGCCATTTGGGTGAAGAAGCACATGTTGAAATGTGCTTTGCCTACCTTGCTTTAAAGGTACATGGTATCACTTTATCCTTGCATGTATTAAGGGAGATTTTTATTTCTAGGTTTTGATCTTAAAGTAGGATTACTGTAATACTAGTTTCTTCCTTTGTCTCCTGCATGAGTCATTGGTTGTATTAAGGTTTAGTGACTGAATCTCACCCAAAAGCCTTTCTCCTCCTCACCCCCCTAATTCTAAAGTTTTCAACCACAAAAGCCAGTATCAAAAATTACAGTTATTGTATCAAGAACAAGGAGTCCAGTGTAACTAGGAAAAAAGATTGCAGAGTTTTCTTCCACTTCAAGAGAATTGCACAAATTTACTTAGTCTCATTTCTAGTCTTTTGTCTCAGCCTCAAAACCACTCTTTGTAGTTTCTTTTAATTCAAAATAGATGCACTAATGAACTCTTTCAATAGAGCTACGTTTAGGCCAACATTTTTGAACTTTTGCACTTACAAAATAAAGACTTGAATATATTTCCCTTTTTTATATTGAAAGGTTTTGTAACAAGATTGTGGCTAATTGGCAGTTTTACAAACTAACCTTAAATGTGAATTTCAGACCTTTAGAGCAGTCAAATTTCAAAAGTTAGTCAATATTCTCTGTTTGGAGCACTGCCAATCCTTGTTGCACTTGGGAGGTGAGGTTTTTATGTTTTTCTGAAGAGTTCTTTTGACACTTTCTTTCAAAAAGCCCCAAATCATCTATTTGTTGTCCATTTTCAAAAACTTGACAGAACATCTGAGAAGTGCTAGGTAGTTCACATTCATCAGGGTCCTTATCTTGAGTACCTGCTGTCTTTTTGTGACTTTTCAGTCCTTCTAAGGATTGCTGTGGGAGTCAGTCAGCAAACTGATGGGGACCTTCTACAGCACTGTGCTGGGGTGAAGACAAAATGGGTGAAACAGGTTTAAAGAGCGCCTTGGTTTGAGAGAGTTCTGTTGCTCCAGGTTTTAGCTGCCATGTGGCAGCATTCTGGCTTGTGTCAGGAGTGTGGTTGGAGCACGAGCGTAGGAAACTGTGCATTATCTGTGCTCTGAGCATGTGAGGAGTCTCCTCTTTCCCCACAGCTGAGTGCCTGTGCTGGATGAAAGCTTTACCACATTCCTCACTCCTAAGAGTGGAACTTTCTGCGTTGAAAGGGTGGGATACCTGTAGCTGGTGGAAGCCCCGACCATGGAAAGCCATGGTCTTCTTACAGACACCACCTCAGGAATTTCAGGATCTTTAGGTTTTCTGCTCTCAGTAGACAAGCCCGAAGGTTAGTCAGCTCTTTGTAGAGGGGAATGTGTTGTAATTGTACACTCTCCTGTAGCAGGTAGGCAATTATATGCAAGAATGACTCAATAATAGGAACTACAAGCACGAGCTGTTTTAAGGTAAGATCTTTTTGCTCTGGTTGGCTGGCAGTTTGGACTTAATTAGAACTTACTTCATTATTCTGATAATTTATATTGAATTTAAATGCATCGTGCTGGCTGATAGGAGTATATTAAATGTAGCAAATCTTCTGCTGGGTAGTCTATAATACAAGGCATTTTCAGGAGCTGGCAGGCTTTGTACAGGCCAAATTATCATGCAAAACGTCTGAGAGCATATGATTTATGCCAAAGGTGCTGTAAGATTGCATAAATTTAAGACTTTTATTCTCAACTATTGCATTCATACACTAAAATAATTATAGGGTGCTGATGATGCGACACCATTTAAGAAAATGAATGACTTAATTTTACTTAAGTCTATTGTTAAAGATAAAACTATGCTACTGTATTAAAAAAAAAGAAAAGAAAAACCCTGCACAAGATGATGAAGTGCTGTCAAGTTGTAGATCATAACACTGCAACTGGGAGTTGCTCTCTGTGGAGGAATTGTATTGGTTTTACATCCTTTATTCAAAGTGTCCTTAAAAATTTGGTGAGACCTCCATTGCTGTTAACCTTTCATATTGACTGTGTAAGAGCATGGCCAGCAGCTGGATCTGAACTGACTCACTGCTCAACCTGCTGTAATTATTTATAATCATTGTCTGCCACTGGGGGTGGGTATATCATTATTTCTGGCACAAAGATGCTCAGAAGTAGAAAATTACTAGGTTTTGTGTGTACACATAGTACCACAGTGATACCACCTGATGGTTGGCGCTTGGGTGTGAGCACCTATAGCATCAAGCTGAACCCAAGACTGTCTGCTTGACCATGTCCTGTTTGGAAACCAGCTTCCTCTGTGTGTGGGCATTGTTTGTGCTGTAGGAATCCAGAATATCTTCTGGTTGACTGTAGGAGAGCTTGTTTGTCCACTGAGGCTTGGGGTTTGTGAGGCCTGCAGGGGAGGGAAGAACTTGACAGGCTGTTGGTGCAGAAACAGTCACTTCTGTTGTCCTCACCCTTACAAACAGGTTGGCTTTTACAGCAAAGTACTTGGCTTTCCTTATGTGACCGACCAGATGAAAAATATGAGTAAACTATGAAAAATACTCAAGGAAAATAAGATAAAAAAATCCCTGCCAAGTTACATCTGCTGTTAAGAACAGGCTGAAGAGGTAACTGAACCAAAGAGCTTGGACAGGCAGTGACAGGACAAAAAAGCGCTGCTGAGAGATGCCCTATGTCAAATCCGAATGTAACAAACTGAGAAGCAGCAGGCATCACTCAGCAGTTCCTCCTTGTGCAGTGCTGTGGCTCATCAGGTTCTAATCCTCATTAGTTACCTGTTAGTAGCCTACAGCTGTGTGGCACTTGGATATAAGGCTGGGTTTGGTGTCCCAAGTGGAAGCAGTGGAGCTGGAGAGGAGGAAGTGTAGGGGAGGATGGATGTACAGATGTTTTGTTGTACCATTTCTTGACCCGCTCTATAACTCCCTTACAAAAGGGCCCTGAGAGGAAATTCAGTGTTAACATGACAAGTCTACAGTGCATCACAAGCAGTTGCTGCTTCAGCTGCTTCTCGCTCACCATCAACATTGAAATGGAAAAAAGGGCAGTGGGAGAGGAATAATAGATAAATAGCTGATGATATTTGCTAGCAGTTCTTTCCAGGTCAGCGTGACACTGACAATGCAAGTCCTAGTTGTGCTAAGAATTTTTGATAAGAGCTCAGACATTTGAGGTGACCTTCCTAGTTTGTGATAGATGTATCTTAACAATTCTAATATTTTTTTTTTTGCTTCACATAAATCCTCTGGTTTTATTTATCATATTTCCAATTCTGAACAGTATAATATTTTCTTTATTTTTCTTTAAGTAAACCTAAAGTATTTATCTATAGCAGTATATTTATCTGCCGGAACAGGGTGGTCTTGATATAAACTGGTACACTGGTGCTGTTTTCCCAGCCTTCCAGAAAATTGCTGGTCAGCAATACCTACCATGAAATTTATAGCCTTCAGGTGATATAAGTGAGGTGTGTGGACTTAAAGGCTTTTGTGGAACTGTGCTGGATTTTTCTAAGATAAATTTAATTGCAACTCTGATAAAACAAGTGAAAGAACTGCAAGAAGCTTGACAGTTGGAAGAGAGTGACATATAGTAGAGTGACCTCTAAAGAAGGAAGAATAAGCACTTTTTTTCTCTCATCTGTGCTGCTTAAAGAAAGCTTGGAAGATTATTTCCATGTTTTTGCCACTTTTAACAATAGAAACTCAGATCTGGCTAAACATTAAAAGATGTTCAGTAATTGGAGAATAGTGGCATCACAGCTTTCAAATGAATTTTGAAATAAAATATTACTTGAAGATTCATATCTTTTTCTTTTTCATGTTATTCAAGCACTTTCTGAATTCACTGGGAATTTTTAAGGATGGAAAAACTACAAGTCCACAGCAGAATTGCCTATTTTCAGAATGCAGTGAAAAGCAAACTTTATCATTCTGCTATATTAAACACATCCGGAAGTCCAAAACATGTTGAGAAGAATGCCTCTTTTTTTGGTAGCACAGTTTTAAATTCCCAATTTTATGATAACTTCAATAAAATGGAACTTATCTGGATTAATCCTTTTTCCCTCATCATTAATTTAGTTGTTATGCTCTGGGGAAAAATAGATTTGGTGTTAGCTTAGGTGTTAGTTTTGGCTGGGAGAGTGGGAAATAGGAAAATGGTTTTACTGCTTCTCATCATAAAATGAATGGTCCACTGATTAAGAATTTCAATTTCCATGTATTTTGCATTATGTTAAAACCTCAAAAACTACTTATTAGCTGGTGTAATATTTAATTTAGGATTATGTAAAATCGGATGTGGTTTGAAATCTGGAAATGAGTTAAAACTGTAAAAATTTGTTATATGGTTATATAAGGCTACATTAATTGTGCTGGAGGCTTAAAGAATAATGTTTCTAAAAACATGCTTTGGATTTAAAATTAGCACTACAGCAATGAATCTATTATATGTTGAAGTTTATTTGTTAGTCACTGTGTTGAAGTATAAAAATGGAACTTATCACTGTGTTTCAAGGCTTGGGGTATTTTTAGTTAGGAGGAAACTTTTTTTTTTTTTTTTTTTGGTCTTTTTTAGTCTACAATTTCATGTGAGGTTGTGTTGGGGTTTAGCCCCAGCCATCAAGTAAGTCCCATGCAGCAGCTTCCTCCCTGTGGGATGATGAAGAGGATGGGAAGTGTAAAAGACAGAAAACTCATGGGTTGAGATAAAGACAGTTTAATAGGGGAAGCAAAATCTGAGCACTCAAGCAAAGCAAAACAAGGAATCATTCACTACTTCCCATGGGCAGGCGGGCCTTCAGCCATCCCCAGGTCAGTGAGGCTCCATCACAAGTAATGTGACCTGGGAAGACAAATGCCATCACTCTGAATATTCCCTTCTTCCTTCTTCTTCCCTGAGCTCTGCATACTAAGCAGGACACCATATGGTCTGGGAGATTCCTTGGGTCACTTGGGGTCAGCTGTCCTGGCTGTGTCCCTTCCCAACTTCTTGTGCACCCACAGCTTCCTCAGTGGTGGGGCCAGTGAGGAGCAGAAAGAGCCTTAATGCTGTGCAAGCACTGCTTAGCAATTAAAAAAAAAAAACAACAAAAACCTCTGTTATCAGCACTGTTCCCAGCTCAAATCCCATACCAGCCCCACACCAGCTACTGTGAAGAAAATTAACTGTACCCCAGCCAAAACCAGCACAGGTGGTGATAAAACAGAACTAGTTGTTTAAGCTGCAGTGAGAACAGTAGCTTCTCAGAAAATACTGCTGCTGTCAAAGGTGATATCACCCAGTTTTATTCTACACTCTATTTAACAGCAAACCTAGAATACTTGAACGTGTCTGTCTAATTGAAAATATTTTAATAGCCTGGCAATTTTTAGATTTTAGAAGTTGTCATAACTTGGAATTTTTAGTAATTTCATTTGAGGTGAAAATATACCTTAAACTTGCAGACATATCTGGTTATCTGATTTACTTAAAGTGTTTGAGAGACAAGGCGGTCATTGTTGATAACCAGCATGGGTTCATATAGGGAAAGTCCTGCTTAACCAACTTCCTTTTATGACAAGGTCACCCACCTAGTTGACCAAAGGAAGCTTTGGGGTTTTTTTCGTAATCTTAGCAAAGGTTTATCAAAGGTACTGTTTCTGACAGTGTCTTTCTGGATAACTGTTCATCACACATCTAGACAAGTTCATAGAACATGGAGTGAGCAAAGGGCTGTTGGGTGGGGCAGAAGGGGTTAGAGTAAATGGGGTTACATCAGCATGGCAGCCAGTCACCAGTGGCGTTCCCCATGACTCAGTTTCAGGGCCAGTGCTCTTTAATGTCCTCATAAATTATCTGGACACTGAAATCAAATGTACCTTAAGCGAGTTTGCTGATGAGGAGGAGCTGTGGGCACTCTCAGGGGCAAAGAAGCCTTACAGAGAAATCTGGATAGCCTGGAGAGCTGGACAGCAGCAACCATATGAAGTTTAGTAAGTGCCACATTCTCCACCTGGGACAGGACTATCCTGGTTGTCTTTCTGGTCACCAGTGACAGGACACAACGACAAATGAAATGAAATGAAATGAAATTAAATGGAATGAAATGAAATGAAACTAAATGAAACGGCATCAGGGGAAGTTCAGCTTGGACATTAGGAACAGGTCCTTCACTGAGAAGGTGGTCAGTCACGGGAACAGGCTCCCCAGGGAAGTGGTCACAGCATCAGACCTGTCAGAGTTAAGGAGCATCTGGCCAAAGCTCTTAGTCATAGGGTCTAGTTTTAGGCAGTCCTGTGAGGAGCAGGGTGTTGGACTTACTGATCCTTGTGGGTCCCTTCCAATTTGAGATATTCTGTGATTCTGTGTTTCATTCTTTTACCTACTGTGTGGAAAATTACCTGGCTCTTATTTAAAATGCAGCAACCACCTGCCAAATTGTTCACAGAATTTTATTCATTTGCCTTTCGTTACTGTGCACATCTTTGCTTTTTTCAGGTTTTGATTTTAAAATGTGACTTTCTGCATTCAGCCTTTTGCATTTGAAAAATGAACAAAAATCCAGGATATTGTTAACTCCTGCAAGGTCTGGTGCAAAAGTGCTGAAATGTACTTTTTCACTGCCCTGTGAGGCTTTTGGAGAGGCTGGTTTCCCATTAGGGTTTCAGTTTCAGAATGGAAAAGACACGTGGAGCAAGCAGTCTCTGCATTGCCGTGCTGCAGCAGAATCCCATAACGTGAGGTATCTGCCTGTAATTCAAAACTTCAAGAGGGATCCAGCTGAAGCAACAAAGGTCCCACTTTTGGCATTTGTGCAGCAGCTGCCTGGGCATTGTGCCATTCATCAGAGGCAATACACATTCCCTCGCAATCCTGCTGTGATTCCCTTCCTCCCTCCTGTTCCAAATGCTTTCACCGAGCTGAGCAATGTGAACTTTCATCAGAGGAGGTAAAAGTGGAGTTGCACATTCTGAACATGCTGGGATCGTTTTCCCAAGTTCAGGTCCCACTGAAGGTTTATTCCTGTTTTTATTCTCACATTTGCTCGCTTTTAGCCCTACAGTTGACATGCTCTTTGGTGTAATTACATGAAAAATGCTAAGAGCGTTTTCCAGGCAAAGAAAATTAATGTCCTTCCACATTGAGCGGTACTGCATTCCCTGTAATCTGGTTATGTTCGGTCCTTTGCAAATGAAGGCCATAAAGGACAAGCAGCTTTGATCCATCTCAGTTACAATTGCTATGATATCCCATCCTTGGAGTCAGTGTGGAGTTTTTTCAGCAACAGTCAGTATAGTTTCTGAATGTGGAACTTAATTTTCATTGTTACATGATATAAATGATGGTTGGGGAGATTTTTATTACATCATTTTGTAAGAAGCTGTAGCTAAAAGCATAAATATCATCTATCTGTCTTCTGGAAAAAAAATTGAAGTAAACCCAAAACTTTCTCATCATGAAATAAACCTAAGGAACCTCTGCACAACAGCAACTGTGAAAGGGAATACTGGATGGGTGGTCTCTCCATCAGGGAATTTCTCTCTCAGTCTCTCCCCCCTCTCCCCACCCCTTGCTTGTGCAAGCAGTCTGGTGAACATTTAGATGAGGTTGTACAGGATAAACCAACTTTCTATTTTAATATATTTTGTGCTAAGATTGTGTTTAAAGCTTGCTTCAGCTGTATTCCATGTGATCTTGCTGGCTGTGTACTGAAGTAAGAGACTGCTGTGATAAAATAGATGTGGAAGTAATGCTGATTATGAGCAAGGCTGAATCATGATGGTTGAAAGAGCCTCTTTGGGTCATCCCTGCCCAAGAGAAGATTCCACACACAGAACCTTAAAGATAGTGCTCTGAATTGCTCTTAAACCCTTCAAGTTGTAAAGCAGTTCATCTTACCTTTTGACCTTCCCCTAAAACCCATCCTTCCAGGGTGTTCAAGGGAAGAAATTCCAGGAGGACAGATGACATGTATGTAATAATAGTCTGTAACAGTTTCTCCATGTCCCACTGTTTACACCCAGCCCAGGTGGTAAGGTCTGAAAGCTGTCACCAGCTGGTAACTTTCTGGTGGGCTGTGAGAAATGAGCTCCCAACCAGGACTTGGAGAGTGGAGACTCACTGTGGAGGAGAAATGCAGTTTTGCTGCCTGGCACCTATTTGCGGTGTCAGCAGAGGTGCTGATGCAGAAAGAGGCCCAGGAGACTGGATTCCTTTGGACTTATGTGGCCCAAAAATAATCGTATGTGTTTCAGAGAGGACTGTAATGGATTACAAATAGACTTTATATAAACGCTGCAATTTTGTTTTCATGTAACAAGGTGTTAAAAGCAAATACAGTAATAAGAATAAACTATACTGGATTTACTTACTAAGTAGGAGAGAAAGAGTAATGCTGAGGCTACCAAATTTTGGCACTGACAAGAAGCTAAAAGCAAAGGGAGCTTGCGGTGGCTGCTGTGACGCCAGGGAAAAGACAGCCTTGGCACAGGCTGCCTGAGAAAGGTGCAGAGCCTCCAGCCATGGAGGCTTTTGGGAACATGTATTGCGCAAACTACTTAGATGGAGAGCACAGCCCTGGACAGTGAGTAGGTATTTCTGCAATTATTGGAGGTCTGGCAGACATGAAATGTTTCCCACAGAACTGTGAGAGGTATTCTTTTCTATTTTTTTTCCTCTGCTGGTCTCTTGGGAAGCAGTTACAGGCCATCTCTTCTGTTTCCCAGCTGTGGCTGTGGCATGAAGCATCCGGCAAAGCTGGAACTGGGATACAGCTTCCTGCTGAGCAGATGTCTGTGTATGTTGATACTGCTTTTGGAGGGACGGGTGTACTAAATGAGTGGTTGAGCTTTGCTTGGCTGTGAGTCTGATGCTGTGAAAGTTAAGGGAACAGTGGGATTAAGGTGCATGACTGGTTGATTGCCTTATGTGGATTCAGAGTGAAACCACTTTTCCAGCTCCCTAACATGCCATCCCATTGTCTTCAAGGGTAATGTGCTGCACCATACCGCCAAGCAGCACCTATTTTGAAGATTTCTCCTCATTGTTCAGTTGCAATTAATGTGTGCTGTTCAAACACTCCTCTGAATATAGCCTGTAGCGACATTACTGTGATGATACTGGAGTACTTCATAAAATTTTAGGACTTCATTTTTCAGAGCACCTGGTTGAGGGAAAGCGAAGGGTTGCCATCTCTCCATTATGATGCATTAGAGTTGGACACAGTGAAGTTCAGAAAGTTTTTCATTTCTGGCTGCCCAGTTTTAGAGCCTGTATTTTTGCAGGACACTTTTTGTTAAATAACAGCCTGCGTTCACAGTGCAGGTCCCACTCTAATTTTGAGTGCCTGGCCATTCTGCCTGCAGAGCAACCTTGGTCTGACAAAAAACAGCTAAGATGTAAGGAATGTGATTAGTAGGAACATGACTATGTGAGGAATTTTGTTATGCATTGCAAAAAAACCTCTGTGGTAAATGCAAGGATCATGTTGGATTTCAAGGACAGGAGTTTGACTGGCTTGACATTCAGAGCATTGTTCCTGGCCTTCCCTCTTGCAGGACCTGTATCCTCAAGTGTTAAATAATTAGGTCCTTCCATAAAGGAAGCAACCTCTAACTGTGAATTATTTCCTTAAATACTTCCCATTTTTCATGGTGGTGTTCCCCTGGACTTGTGTTCTTGCACACATACGAGCAAGAGTATATGGAGAAAGTGAAAGTTATTCATCATGTTCTAACACCCTGTTCTGATCAGAGCTGAGTTCTCTAGGCTTCAAATGTGAAAGATCATATCAAATGATGAGAACAACAGGTCCTTACATGAGCAGCATGATTCCCTTTTTCTGCAGAAGGAAATGGAAAACTGCAATTCTGTTGTCAGTAGAGTAGGAGAACTGGGATGAAGATATATCAGTGTTCCTATGATACACGTACAGCCTGAATGTTCATAACTCATTCAAGGATGTGACCTTCAAAACTTGACTATGCAAGGTTTGTTTTGCTTCATTTTAGTTTTTGTCCTGGTTTAGGGCAAATTTGGGAAGAAACCTCCAAATGGGGTCCCTCTAGAAAGCAAACCCGAGCGGCCCCTTCCCCTACAGATCTGGGAAAAAAGTCTCCTTAGAGAAAAAAAAGCTAGCTAAAAACCAACTAAAAGCAATTCTGTCCTGCTGTCTGTCCATGCTGCAGACAACACAGTCCAGGAGCAGAATGTGGAGGAATGAGTGCAATTTCTGAAAACAAACTCACCGCTTCTCCCCGTTTCTCCCTCAGAACCAGTCTTAAAGGTATAGAACATAATACCTAATATAAACAAAACAGATGACTGGGGATACAAGCATCATAAAGTCACCCTAGGACAGTTTTGCAGGAGGGCTACGTGTAGGAATAGATTTTTAGAAATGTGGTCACCTCAGAATCTGTAATTCCTGTCAATGTGTATTGAGATAATTTCTCTTTGTGAAAGAGCTGTAGAGTGCTGATTGCCTTTGAATACTGAAAGTAAGGCTGTTCAGCTCTGAGATCTCTTATGAATCTGTGGCTAAACCAGAAGCTTTAGTGCTGTTTGCTCTTCTGTCTTGAAAAATTAATGGACATTCTCCACTGTAGCTATTTTTTAAAAATCAGTTTTCTCAGTGCCCTTTTTTCCTGATATTTTATAGGCTGTGTCTTTCAGTCTAAGGCTGTGAGGTGCCTTCCAGACTCCCTTATAAAATTTCAGGACCTGCCTTAGTGTTTCCTTTCCTTTCCTCTTTTAGACTAAAGTGCTTGCTCATTCTGTCCCCTTCCTCCCTGCCCCCACTGCCCCGGTTTCCCACTGCTATCTCAGGATGCAGTGCTCCTGGTGCTTTGATATGCTTGGGCTTACACTTTCTATTTGAGCTGAGCTCCCTGTCATGGGATAGTTACAGGCCGCATTCCTGTGCTGGAAATAGATACTTTTTGCATAACCTGCTTCCTTATACCCTTTAGCATCTAAGGCCTCTGGTGAAGCACTGTCTCCACTACCATAGATGGAGCAGCACGGGAATCATCAGAAGCTGAGAAAGGTGACGGGGAGAATGGAAAAGCTGTTAGGGCTCTAAGAGGTGGAGGTTCAGAGCATCTGTTGGTTGTGAGATAACTTCACTGTATTATTATTTTTATTTAAAGTAAATAACAGAACCCATCTTTTTCTTATTAGATACAGATACAGAAAACCTCAAATACCTTATGAGAGTGACTTAATGCAAAAGCGCTTATAGTAATTTTATTCTTCTCTGTGCCCTTAAGAGAAAATTATTTAGCAAGTTCTGCTTCTGATTTTGCCAAAAGATGTCTTCTCAAGGCCTGAGCAGCACAACTGAAATATTGCTCAGAATATGTTCTAATAATCGTCAGTTGTCTGTTGAACTGTTGTTTTCTTCCTCATCAGAAAAATAAAGAAACTTAAAGGGTTAATTTTTTTTGATAAAAGGTTGCTCTCAATTTCAGGATTCCATATATTAGGCAAGGACTGCCTTGTAAACACAAATTTCTGTAGTTCTGAATTAATTTTTGCCTGTGGTTCTGTCAACAGCTACAAATGACTTTGGGAAAGTCACTTTTCTCATATGGATATCTGCTTCCAGTCTTTAAAATAGCACTTCCTTTTTCTTTTAGCATTCCAGCTCTTTGCTACAGGGACAGCTTCAAGTGACAGGGTCCAGTTGTTGGATGAGGTTCTTCTTGAATCTTGACAAACCTAAATTCAGCTTCTTGCTCCTGCCAAAGTTTCCTGTGAGAGCTCTGGCAATTTACTTGACATCTCTTTGCTACCCATGAAATGGGAAGGATAGTAAGCAGTGTTGTGCTGCACAAAAAAATCCAGGAGGTGCATCTTCCAGAATGGACACATTTAGGTTGTGGTTGCACAACTTTTGAAACTGACCTCAAATTGGGATTGCTGTGATCCAGCCCTTTTTCCCTGAGCATGCTTTCCTCTGTGTGCTAGTACCTTCTGGAGCTGCCGTGGTGCATTTTTTCACAGGGATAGTTTGTGTTCAACTCAGTTTCTTGAAGGGTCTCATTGAATAGATACAAATACCAACACCTGGGAAGGGTAGGATGCTGCAGGGAGTGAGGAGACCAGAGGAACTCAGGATTTTGGATTTAAAATGGCTTTAAGTTGCCAAAACTCTGCCTAGAAACCTAGAAAAAGACTGCAGACATAAGGTGTTGAATAAATAGCTATGTACAGGACAGGACCAAGACACCTTATTCTCCGCAGGCTTGGTGTGTGCATCCTCTTTGCATGAAAGCTGATACAGAGTGGTATCTTATTTTAAGATTCCAGAGTTTTCTCCAGTCTACCCTGATTATGTTGAGAAATGCTCATCCTCCACCCACAATCTATACTTCACTCAGTCCCAGTGTTTCTTGTTCTTCAATGTCCCTCCCTGTGCTAAGTCTCCTCCAGTTGCCCTGCTCTGCAGTTCATAGTGTTTGTTCCTGATCTCCAGAGTGGTTATTCCTTTGCCTTAGGCCTTCTCTCTTCCAGGGCAAACCCAGTTCTCTTCCATGTTGTACTTAATATGTAGGTGGTCACTCACTCTTTCTTTTCCAAGGTAATACAGGAGGGTAGGTTTAGATTAGATATAAAGAACATATTCTTTACTATGAGGTACTGGCACCGGTTGCCCAGAGAAGCTGTAGATACCCCATCCCTGGAATTGTTCAAGGCCAGGTTGGATGGGGCTTTGAGCAACCTGATCTAGTGCAAGGTGTCCCTGCCTGTGACAGGTGGGTGAAACTAGATGATTTTTAAAGTCCCTTCCAACCCAAACCATTTTGTGATTTTATGAAGTGCAACCCCCACCACCAAACAAAAAATCCCAACAGGAAGGGAGGAATTGAAAATACTTGATTTGACTTAATCTTTGAAACTTTGTAGGAAGTCTTTCTAAAAGCATGAGAAAGTGTGTTGATAAAGCAGTGCCTCACTGAAGACTACATAGTTCCAAAATATATCTCATAAGGAACAAATCACTGGAAAAAATAACTCTGGGGTTGTACATTTATTTCTTTAGTGTCCCTGCTGGCAGCAGATAGCAAAATACTTTCATTCATATCTAACATTATTCATTTATATGTAATATATGTGCGTCTATATATATACACACCATAACTTCAGTGTAGGATGGAATATGAATTTTTACCAGCAAGTTCTAAAACTTAAACTCTGTCTTTAACAAAAGACTATAATAACATGCTTTAACTTTTGGTCAGCCCTGAAGGGGTCAGGCAGTTGTATTAGGTGATTGTCAAAGGTCCCTTCGGACTTTTCTTTTCTTTTCTTTTCTTTTCTTTTCTTTTCTTTTCTTTTCTTTTCTTTTCTTTTCTTTTCTTTTCTTTTCTTTTCTTTTCTTTTCTTTTCTTTTCTTTTCTTTTCTTTTCTTTTCTTTTCTTTTCTTTTCTTTTCTTCTTTTCTATTATTTCCATTCCATTCCCATGCTCTGTGTCTAATCACTGCAGTTCATCTCATATTCTATTTCTGACTGTTTCTATGGGTGAGGTGCTCCATCTTCCCTGTGGATGCGCCGAGTCTAAGTGCCAGCAAGTAGAGTCATGGCCGGGGATCATAGCACAACCCACAGGAGGGGTTTTGCAGGCCTCATGGGTTATCACCTGTGTCAGCAGCAGTGGAAACCAGGGCCCTGATACTGGACAGAGCAAGCATCTAAGGCCAGCAATTGGAGGGATCCATGGTGTGTGTGTGTGCAAATAGCATGAATTTCACTCTGGTGAGCTTTCTTCCTGATCAATCAGCAAGCAGCACAGGATCAAGCCTACTGTCTATATCTATGTGAAGTTGCACCTGGTGGGGTTTAGACTGGATTTTAGGAAAAATTTATACACCGGAAGGGTTGTCAAGCTTGGGAACAGGCTGCCCAGGAAAGAGCTTGAGTCACCATCCTGGAAGGTAACTAAAAGATAGGTAGATGTGGCACTTAGGGACATGGTTTAGTGGTGACCTTGGCAGTGGCACGTTAATGGTTGGACTTGATGATATTCAGGGTCTTTTCCAAGCTCAACAATTCTGTGATTCTGTGATATTCTGTGTAAGTGTGTGTGTGTGCCTTTGGAATATGTGCGTGGCCTTGCTACTGGCTGGATGTGGGGACATGAACCTGTATTGCCTTGCCTTCATGGGGCTATCAGATTTGGCAGCTCTTAGCAAGTTCTAGTTATTCTTTCTTGCTGAATAGCTGGAAATCTGAAATTTAAATATTGTTGATGGGAGGAAGGATGGAAATGGGATTGGTTTGGCATGTATGGGTTTTTTTGGTGTTGGACATTTGAGAACAAAGAACTTCACAAATAATTTGGTATCTTTTACACAGATGAGTATTAACACAATATTCTTAGAGGTTTGCCAGTGATAGCAACTGGGACTAGGGTGCTAGTTACATGTCTTAGTCTTCTTTTGGCACTTCTCATTGGCCTTTCTCCATCTCTGACATCTTGCTATTGAATAAGAGCTTTGGTCTGTTCCCACTAAACTTTTCCAGGACACAGGATGCCTGAACTCTGGGATAGATGCCTGAACTCCATCCTAATAAAATGGCTTGGCTAATCTAATTATGAATGCAGGCTGCAGAGAAGTACACAGCTGATTCTGCTGAGGGTGCACAATGCTGTTACAAATGCTGAAAAGTAATAAAAGTGTATTTGTCTGAAAATAGCTTCTAGTGGATTTGGTGTCATCCAGTTACATTGTGACTCACCTGGTGATTCTGAACTGTGAAGCTGGAATGTAAAACAATAGATGACGCACCATGTGAGGTTTGGCACAGAAATGTTCCTTGCATGGTTTTTCCAAAATAAAATCTCAGTGTGTTGCTGGCCATAGAAGTGCACTTCTTGTGTTGTGTAACCGTGCTGAAAATGTTTTTGAAGTATTTTCTGATGCCTTTTCCTTTTCCAAGAACTTTGAAAGTACCAAAAGTGAAAAAAATCAAAACTACATTAGGTTATACCTTTTTTCGATGAGATAGTCACAGGACTAGAGACCACTTTCTTTGCTTCCTTGGTCTCAAAGAACTCCCCTTTCAGCTGTCAGACTCTGTGTTTCTGTTTCTCCTGGAGCCAGAACTGGCATTCTGCCCACCTTCCCAAGACATTTCTCCAACCAGCTGGCCTTCTGCAAGAGAAGAACTTCTTTAACTTGTAATATGTGTAGCATATAGACCTTTGTTTTGTAATAGCCCTCAGATGTTTGCAAAGAGACATTGTTTTAAGCTATCTTATTTTCTTACTGTTTGTTTTTTTCAGCTTCTCTATTAAGCCACTAGATGAATGCAATAAATATCCTGGGAATAAAACTAGTCCATGTTACTACTAAACTATAGCAGAACTATTCTGTGTTCATCAGGACATCACTTTTAAAGCAGAGTGAAAAGCAGAGGCTGATAGTTATATCTTAAGACAAATCCTTGAATGAAAATTGAAAAGCAAAAAGATCTGTACAATGCATGTCCCTTTATGGTCTCCTGGCCAGCACTGACCCTTTATTTATTATTTTTTGTTGCCACTGGAGCCATTGATCTGTGCTGTGTACCAGGAGAGCATTAACCTTGTTTTTTCTTGGTTTGTGAAAGAGCGTAAAAAACCAGAAAAAACAGATCATCTTCACTCATTTGCCTTCTCTACCTTCCATAGTCCTTATGATATGGCCAGTATTGAGAAATCTCTATCCCAATCTAATATGAACAGCAGCACAGAAAATGATTAAAAGTTCAGCCAAGGTAATCTTGCTGGGCTTTAAGAATACATATGAGAAGATCTTCCAGTTTTGTGTGTTTTTACCGCTTCCTGGCTTAGTAAAATATGAACCTTCTGAACTGACTGGACTGCTACAGCTGCGTGCTGCTGTCTGCCCTGCCCTTTGTGCTGCTTTCCCTCGGGCATAACAATGCTGTTTGCACCCTACACTGTTGGGTTTTGTGCTGTTGAAGGTACTTGCATTTCTAGGAAATTCTAGGTCTGAATTCCTGTCTATCTTCTCTTACCTGGCTTGCTTGGTTGATAGCAGAAAAAAAGTTAAAAGCATACACAGGCTTGTAGAGATCAAGTGCAATTTCTGTAATTTGGTTTATTAAACACCAGCTTCACTGAATGCATCAATGCAAAGGCTGGATTTTCAGTGCAATTAGAAATCCTCTGCACAGAGTGCAAGAACAGTCAATATAAAAGGTTACTACTATAAGAAAACCTGGAAAATTGAGCTTGAGAAAATGCAGTCAGATGCCTTAGAATAGCAATGGGGAAGGGTTTATCTCTGTTTCCTGATGCTCAGTGCTCATGTGGCCACACCAGGCTGTACCCAGGACTGGTCTTCCCAGTACCAGGTTGATGCTGACAAGCAAATGCAGTGACGGGCCACGAGATTGAAAGGATCTGGAGCACATGCTGTTTACAAGACGTAGGTAGCTGGACTGATTTAGCCTGAAGAACAGGCTGATTTTCACAGCCTTACTTAGGGCGTGTGGTAGAGAAGACACGTTCTTCTCAGAAATCCTCAGGGAGGACAAGAGGCAGTGATCACAACTGGTGCCTCTGTAAGTCCTAAATGGAGGTGAGGAAAAAAGATTTTCCTGTGGGTGCTGCTGTGGGAAGAGCTTGCTCTAGGAAGCTGTGGAATCACCAATCTTGGAAGTTCTCCAAATTCTGCTGGACAAGGTCTTAAGTAATATGATACGGCTTTGAAGCTTGCTCTGCTTTGACCATGGGGTTGGACTAGGTGATCTCAAGGGGTCCCGTTTACCCTGCATCATTCTGCAAGTCCAAACAGCATCCCTGAATGTTTTATTGTAGCAGAAGGCTGACTGTTAAAATTTCATTTAATGTTAAAGAGTGAGAAAGGGAGCATGTGAAAAAAAAAGGTTGATTTTTCCCTCTCTCTTACCCCTCAGTTTAAGTAGTTCGTGTTTGGTGAGCCTTCTTGCTGTGCCACTATTGTATGATTACTGTTTTTGTGAGATGGTAGCTAAAATTAAATATCAGTATGAGTGAGGACTGGAAACTATAATATTGACCTTCAAAAGAAAGCCAAGGTTTTTCTTAGCAATTACTGTCCTGAAAGTATAACCACTGGTAAAATAATGGGCCTGATATTAAAAGAGGATGCAAACTCAGAGTCTGCAGGGTGACAGAATTGTAAGCAGTAACAACATGTGTTCATAAAGAATAAATCTTGCCAGACAATGTAATTGCTTTTTTTGATAGAATTGCAAAATTAATGATTTTAGGGAATCAAGAGGGAAGCAGGTATATGTTTACTTTCTAACATGAAGATTAATTGAAATTCACTTGGGTAGGAAGAAAAAGTTGGGTGAAAGATAAACAGGAGCTGATTATCAGCAGTAGTGCAATGTTTATGTAGGTTGGGAGTTAGACTGGAGTTGTGTAACATTTCTGTTAATGATATGACAGAGGGAGAGAGAAAATTCTCTTAATGAGCTTTGAAAACAAACTGGGAATTGTGAGCCTCAGAGCAGAAAAATAAGGGGGCGATGGGTTTAGACACATAAAGAGAAAATAAAATGAGATTAAAGTTGGAGATAGCACACATTCTCCTGCTAAATCAGGAGAATGTGTGCTATCTGGAGCATATATCCTAAACCAAAGTGGGGAGGTAAGTATTGAAAAGAGAGGCCAATCTGTGGTGCTGAAAATGGCAGCTGAGGTCCTAGAACCCCTTTCGAGCAGGGCACTCAGCCTTGCTCCTGCCTCCGTGCAGAGCCACTTTAAAGCCCTTCCCCAGGTCATGGGGCTTGAAGGGCAGAGTACGCTGTGCAGAAATTAATTTTCTGCTGCTGTTGTGATGTGTGCTTGAGGCTACTCCGCACACTGTTAGAGCTGAAGGTGTGACTGCCCAGCTCCAGTTCTGTCTGTTAATGTTTAGAATTCTGCCAAGAGCAGGTGAATGAGTTCTGATTTTCTTTTGGATGGTTGAGCTCATTGCAGACCTCTCCCTTGCTCACCTTCCACCTTGCCCAGACTGCAGGATCTCCCCTCTGCCCCTGTGACAGGGCTGTGCAGGGTGAAAACGCAGAATGTGAACCCAGTCGTGTGTGTGCCCGTTCTTCGTGCAAGCTCCAGGTCAGCCTTGCACGCTGTTCTGCCTTGCTGCTATTGATACTCCAAACACATACTGCTGAGCATTGGCTGGGGTTTCCAGGGCTTGTACAGCACCCTGCCTGCTCCCTTCCCTCGGGTTTCACTGAAGACAGTCTGGATGCATAAATCTTACTTCCTTAGAAATGCAGGGTGAGAGTAAGTTACATGATTTGGGGAAAGAAGAGTTGCCAGGATCTGTTACTGTTGCCATGATGCAACTTCATTTATAGCTAAGAGGGAGAATTTTTTTAATTAAGCATTGAGTCAGAGAGATCACCTGGATAAACTAGAATTGACCCCTAAATGACTTTGAGTTTATCAGTGTCCCTATTTCTTTTGGAGCTTAAAAAGAAAATTAATCTAATTTTGTGTATGTTCGTCCATTTACTCTTGTAGCAGCCTTATGTGTCTATTAAACTGTACAGACATGCTGAAATAACACTTCTAAATATCTCAAGGACATCTGATCCTGTTGGGAGCAGTAGAATTGCTTTTTACTTTTTAAATCCGTAGGAATGATATCCTGGGTATTTCAGACTGTAGCAAGTGGGGTGGTTTTTTTTTTTTTCCCTTGGAGTTACAGCAGACAATGCTACTTGAACATAGAATATGGTCACTTGCTGTGGGAAGAAATCCTGTTGTCAACCTGCATGGCTACCCAGATGAGCCTCAAAAAGATAAATCATATCAGGGTATAAAAATCCTTCCGATTCTGTAAGAATGAAAGGAATGTACACCACTTTGGATGTATGTGTCTAGGATTCTTTAATGTCATCATCAAAATTAATTGTGTTTTACAGTCACATGAGTACTGGAAGTAGGGAAGTTAAAAATACTTTAGCTCTTTCAGCAGTTCCATCAATATAGCTCTTTAGCATTATTAGCACCCAAGGATCAAAACCATATTTGTTTGCCTTCTTCATATATTATGCTTCTTGTGATATAACACAGCAAAGGAAGCAAAACACTGCAAAGAAATGTTTCCATATGCTAATGTTTGCCATTAGAGCAGTTCATTTCAAAAAGTTTAGAGACAATATGACTAATAATCCTTCAAAATCCCAAGGAAAGTAATGCCCCATGTATGTCTGATGCAGAATGAAACATTTAGGGGGCTTTAGCCCCATGGCAAGACTGTCCACAACTGTTAAAAGCTCTAACAATAAAGCAATTATCAGGGTATACGGCCAGATGTAGCACCATTTTGCCTTTTTTTTTCAGTTTAGATGTATGCATCTAAAACTGTACCAGTTTGTCAGGTCAGTGTCTTTAAATAGCTTTCCACTGTCATGACACAATGGCAACACCAAAAGAAACTCAGCCATCTCTGTGCTCAAGGATCAGGCTTTCTTCTCCCATGTAAATAATTTAATTTGGGATCTTCCAGAAATTTACTCTTGAAGAGATTAAACCAGCCCTTCATCTGTGCAGTTGGTACATCTCTAAGGACAGATGAATTGCCTTTAAATAATTACTAAATCCCTGCTTTTTGCAAGTGAATTACATTCCTTTCCTTGGGGAAGGTCCTTCTTTCTGACAAATGCACTCTTGTATGGAATTCACACTCCAGTAGGGAACAAAAAAACAAACCAGGGCATGGTGCTGGGAAAGTCTGGAATTTGTTGTGTTGTTTCTTCAGTTAAAGAAGAAATTTCTGCTGTTAGAAGAAGACAGTAGTTAACAGATTAGAAGGGATAACTACCAAATTAAGTCACGCAGATCAGACAGGCTCTATGATCTGCAGATACTCAATATATAGGATGAGGATGTTCCTAATTTGTCAAATCTAGCTACTGAGAAGAAGCATCTCTTTTTTCTCCTCCTCATCAGCGGGATAGCAATTTCAATTTGCCAGTTTTTCAGTGCGTGCAACTGTAGTTCAAGTCACTGCTATTCCAAGAAGTTCAGTGTCAGTCTTTCACAGCCTGTGTTTCAGATCTTAGAACAAAATGTTAGAATCTCAGCAAAGTCTAGGATGAAAGGAGATGCTGGAGAACACATGGTCCAACTTTCTGTTGAAAGCAGGGCCCCCGTTCAAGCTATTCCAGCCCCTGTCAAGCTGAGTCTTGAATATTTCCAGCAAGGGAGATTCTAACATCTCTTTAAGCAGTCTGTTCCAGTGTTTAATTGTTCTCCCACTGATTTTTTTTTTTTTTTTCCCCCCACTTATATCCGGGTCAGCTTCTCCCCTGAGCAGCTTCTTTCTGTTGCTTGACTTGCCAACATGCATACTTGTGAACAAAGTGCCACCATCTTCTGTGTCTGCTTTTTAGTTAGTGAAAGCTTTTATTGGCCTTCTGGAAAGTGAGACTCTTTTACATGTTATGCAGCACATCTGTCCTGACCTTAATGTCTGCCTAAAGCCCTAATATTAACATTTTATGAGGTGGAAGTTTTATTTCAAAACAGCATATAGCGTCTCTTGAGGGTATCTTAATTTGGAATTCTGTCCCTAAGCACGTACCTTTTCCCTTCTATAATAGAAGTCAGTGCCCTAGGTTTTCCCAGTATTGAGAGATGTGTGTCAAAAATGTGTATCTGTTTTTTCATTTCGAAGGGTCCCTGGTTGCTTTAAAAATGTGGTTTACAGATTATGCACAAGAGCTACTGGTGACCAGCCTGTGAAATCTGAGAGGGAATCTGGTTGACAGATCTTTGTAGCTTTACCATGTCAGGCCTTCAGTATGAAGGTTTTCTTTTCAGTGCTTGAGAAGGCAGGACACTGTAGAAATCTGTTTCGGATTATTTGGCTTCTAAGCATTTGTTCTTTATATTAAAATAAAAAAACCTGGATCCTTAATGTGAAGGATGCTTAAAATGCATGAATATAGTTCTGTGATAGACATTTTGAAGGCTCTGGTGCCTGGGAACAATTTGTTAGGGAACAATTTTTATGGAAGAATTCATTATTCCCCACTCCCTGCTTCCTGCCTACAGCTTGGTATTGATGTAGTCTTTTAGACTCAGATATCATTGATATTTGATAGAGACAAACCCAGCAGATGGAGTAGGTAAGGGCAAAAGTGAGATACCTGTATAAATGGAGCTAAAAATGCTATAGAACAGCTATCGGCCCTCTTTGGGAAGCACTGAACTTTGAAATGATCAAGACACTTTTTCTAGTCTTTTTTTTTTCTTTCAGCATAATACATAAACCTGGCATCTAATTACAGGGCAGGTGCAAAGCATCATTCTGTTTGGAAAAATATTACCTGTAAAGAGAAACTGTACCTTGCAACTAATCGGCTTTGTTCCCTTTGTATGTTCAGAGGTCCTTAAGTCCTGATTCTGTTGATTAGGGTTTTGTTGCTTTTTGTTTCCTTTCAACCTTGTTTCCAGTGGTACACCTCTGTATTTTTTTCTTCCTTTTTTAACTTAACGTATTACAGTTTCCAAAACTTAGTTTTCAGTGTATGGGACAGAAAGCATTCAATTTGATTTAAAAGGAACACAGGGAACTGAGATTACTTAATTTAGCAGTCCTTGGAATACAGGAAACATGGGATTTCAGAGTGCAGTTCATGCAGTCAGGTTTGGTTAGAATCTTGTGTATTTCAAGTACTGTGTTTCTTCTGCAAGTGACAAACCTACAGAATCTTTTCATGATTGCCAAATTACTTTGTTTCAGCTTGTAGAAGGGAGTAACCCCATTACTGATAAACATTTAATGTAACAGCTTCCATGCTGTTGGAATAGAAACACTAAGTATTATACAAGACAGGACTGTAATAAAACCATTGGCACAGAAGTGGGGGAGGAGAGGAGTGAGGTATGGTCAATTTAGAAAAGTCATGTTTCAGATATAGGATGAGATGATGAGTTCATAAAACTCTCTTGAAAAGTGTCTGGGTGGCTTGAGAGAATTTCTGTTAATTCTGAGCAAATGTTTTGTTGGAAAGGAACAAGTTCAACGTAAGAAATGCGTATATGAGAAAAATAATACAGGAAGAGAACCCATCAGCTGGATAAAATCCAGGGAATTTTTCATTTTGGGGGCATTGATGTCCATACCTGCATGTATCTGTTTTATAGACATGGGGATTGTAGAGTTAAGACAACAACAGAAGCAAATAAAACATTACCAATGGATTATATTATTGCATATTTACTATTAGCTTGCTCTCCTGAAGAGAAGAAGTCTGGAAAGCCTTTTCAGTAAATAAATTTAGATATAAAATTACTCTAGTCTTGGACATTTAGGAGAGAAGAGAGAACCATCATATACATATTCTTGCTTTGGGCATTTGACTCCTACAAGGCGTATTTGGACCCAAACTATCACTGTCTACCCTTACATGATACTGCATTTTGCAAGCCTTCAGTTTCATTCATGTTGTTTAAAACCCCATCTGGATGCACACCATTTGCTAAGCGTTTATGGCCATGTATTTTTGATAGATTCCCCTGAACCAGTCTCCAGAGCAGAGCGTGAAACATCGCGTTGGTTGCTTCTGAAATAAAATGCCAGCATCCCAATTAATTTGTAAATGGAAAATATCTGCCTGTGATGAATTTATGAAGTGCAGCTTCTAAAGGCCAATTGATATTTCATACAATAGCTACTGCATACTTGTGACACACCTAAGTAGATCAGAGCAGATTGAATGACACAAATAGTTTTCCCATACAAAAGACGCTCCCCCCCAGCCCCCCCCCCCCCGCCTTTCAGATGCCTCTGTGAGGAATTTTTGGAACGTTCTTCATTTCTGACTGCTGATCAAGGGTATCTATCTTGGTTTTCTCATCTCTGAGAGACACTGATGGTACAATTAAACTTTTTCAAAATGAAGTGAATGTGGGCTTGGCTTTTGGGAAAGAGTCAAACATGCTTGCATCCATTCTTTACACCCCATATTAGGCTCTGAATGCCTGGTGTTGCAGCTAGCACACAACATTCTCTCCAAGTGTGAATGAGTCCTCTATAATACAGATAAGGTCATAAAAATGATGTTTTTTCATCATACTTCTGCCTTTACAAAAACTTGCTAATTAAAATACTGTAAAAAGTTAAGTAGCTCCTACTGTAAGTCAGGGAATTGAGCTGCTGGATAGCTTTTTGTGACTTGACAGGCATGATCATGTCAAACTGCTTTTTTCCCCCCTTTTCTTTGCTCCTTTGTCATTTTAAATCTCTCACCCCCTTGTAACAAGAGCCGACACTGATCGCAAAGCTCATGAACAGCAGCACCGTTACATAAACCTGCTGGATTATAGTAAGAGGGTTACCTTGTTTTCATTATTACACCCTTTCTTATATCTCATGCAGAATAGATGAGAACCATTTAGCCTCGTTCTTGTGAGATGAGTAGGGTGGCTAAAATATCTGCCTCCTCCCAGGATTTAAATCTGACTCTGTTGTTGGCAAAGCAAAAAGCATAAATTGCATGACTGCTACGTTACAGGCACATCCTATTTTAAATGTTGAAGTTGACCACATCCTACAGTATTACCACACAATGTCCTAGAAACTTTAATGTGAGGATAAATAAGCTTTATTTCCAGGGCAGATAGAGATGGTCTAATACAATTATTTTTATAAATTTAAAGAGCTTCAAGACAGGAAGGAGTCTGTGCACTTTGCTCAGGCTAGGTGTTGTGGTAGCTGGTCGAAAGCCATAGAAATGAATTCAGCCCAAATCAGCAGGATGGAATGTGGCTGTTCTGCAGTGCTTTGATTAGAACGTGAGAAGTCCTGTTAATGGCAGCAAAGGTATGTTCCAGTTACCTTGAATTACTCAAAAACTGTTTCTTATGAATTCAGAAATATCTGCCTTCGAAGATAAAAGCAGGTATGCGCTGGGAATTGTTAGGCACTATGGCTTGGTGTCCCAGTTGATAGACTTCTGATCAGGGAGGGCCAGGAGTAGACTGAGGACTGAATGGCTGTAGTGACTAGACCCCACCCTTGTTTCCAGACATTTCTGCCCAGAGTCACACTGGGGGCCCAGCAGAGGGGAACCTGGTACTGTGACTTGAAATCAGCCTCTCTGATGCCAGCTTCATCTGTGAGGCCACTGGCTCTGGGCAGGTGCTAAATTCACTTGGTGATGTGACTCCTCTCTGAAAGCTGTCCCTCTTTAGCCTGAAGGTGGGACCTGGGGTTAGGTTTTGCATAGAAATGCTGCTGGAAAATAGCCTTTTGATAACTCACAGGCATCTGAGGTGATGACACTCCAGTAAGGCATTCAGTCTGCCACTTCCAGTGAGTCTTGGGTTGGAGGCTGGGGCTGGTGATGAGTAGCTGCCCATTGAAGACATCTGGGTCTCTGCCAGCCCTGACACAGTGGTTTTAAATGTCCCCATTCATGGAATGACACCTGTTTGTGTTTAAGTGCCAAAAAATGAATATTTTAGCAATGAAGGAGTTCATTCAATTGTGAAAGGAATTTGCTTAGAAATGTTCCTTCATGGCATAACTGAGCAGGTTTCAGAGATGTGTGCTGCCTTTCAAAAATGAATGCTTACATCGTTCTCCTGGTTCTTTCTTCACATGGAGCCATTTGTATGAGGGGTTTTTCAATTTGTTGGTTTTTAAGTTTAATAGTTCTGCTAATACATAGACACCAGCTGTCAGTTCAAAACAGCAGACTGCTGGTGAAAGACAGCCTCTTTGGAACAGATGTTAGAGAAAATCCACCTGATTTTATTCAAGAGACTTGTACACATTGGACGCAGTTAGAAGAGTTATTGTATTAATGAAATCCTGCTGCACCGTCCAAGAGGACGAAGGGATATCATCACTCATGATTGGCAAAAACCTTTGCCTATTTGCTGGCTTTCTTTAATCTGTAGTCAATATAGGAGATGTAAAAACCTAAACTCTAATTTAAAGTGGGAGTGGAGGAGAAGTGCTCAGATCATGTACTTTACCTCCGCAAAAAATAGGTGTGAAATAAGTAGAACCCTTCTCACTTCCTCGCCCCTGCTTTCCTTTTTCGGTCTTTAATTTTTAAATCATGGTTTTGGAGATCTGATTTGTGATTTTTTCTCACACAGTGGTGTCGGGGATGTGATGCTGCTGCCTTCCTGCCTCTGGCTGGCATCTTTCTGGTCCCTTGATCTTATTTTCTATGTGAAGTAAAAAACATTGCCCTGCATACACCTTCTTGTTTTTTTTGCATACTGGATAGAGACAGCAGTTTGTACCATATATTAATGGATGGCCAAGGGTTGATTCAGTGTATGTCAGCATCTTTACAAGGAGTCTCTCTCTTTAGGGTGGTCTTTCTGGTGACTTTACAAGGAGTTAGTTTAGTATTAGACTCATTTCATGGTAGTGAGCAAACTCCCTTCTCTCCTAAGATACAAATTTAAACTACAAGGGTTTTCCTGTTAAGTTCTGAAAAGTTCAACCTTTTCAGAACCAAATTTTGAATCTGAAAGAGAAAAGCAGAATGGGGATGATGGAAAAAATGTCTGTTGAATCTGAGTAACTTCACTTTCATAAAGATAAGTTGTTGACAGAAACAGAATTGATTAAATTTATTTTGAATCTGAACATTAATTCTTGTCCTTTAAAAAGAAGATCTTTTCATCAGCAGATTGGGAAAGATTGGTAGAAAGATTGGAAAGCGTGGTAGAAACAGCTCAATTAGAAAGAAGCCCTAAATGGTTAACTGAAATTATTAGGGAGTCTGGTAGTTTTCAATAACAGGACATGCTGAAAAGTGCTTAGTTTAATGAAGGACAATAACATAGGATGTAATAGAGGATTACAAACTGATGAATTATGGGATGAGGTTGAATATCCAGACAGGATAGAGCTGGAAAGCTTAATAATGATAGTGAATAAGAGGAAGATGCTGGGTATTTTTAACAGAATGCAGTGGAACTCACTGCCCTAAAATATTGAGGTTAAGTTCTCAGCAGAATTTAAGGATTAGCTGTTGATGGAGATGAAAAAATGTATTCATTGTTATGGAAGATGAGATAAACACCCTGTAATTAAAAGGGATACAGATTCTTAAGCTAAAAGTAATAAACAGACTGTTCCAAAGCATCTGTTAAGCTCTGCTGCCTGGTAGGATAGGCCTATCTGCTTGGGCACATGCTGCTCTCTTTGCCCTCATATTTCCTATTTTCTCTCACCTGCTAGAGGAAGAATTGGTAAGGTAGTTCTGTGACTTCAGAAAAAACCCCTTATTTTTTTCATTTTCTTTTTTTTTTTTTTCAGAGCCAGCTGTTAATGTCTGTTTTTCTGTTTGGATATTTGACTGACTGTGGTATGGGTTGACTTGCTCTACATATGTACATGTGTTTTTGCCAAGCCCAAGAAGACTGTGATTTCCAGCATTCTTAGAAATAATAAATAGGGTCCCTGAATTTTAGTTCTTAAAGGTCAAACTAACAGTGGTGAATTGTGCAATATTTACAGTGCTTCTTTCAAATCTAGCATATTTCATGATGTTTGTGAAGTGAAAACCAACCCTCAAAAGATCCCTGTATACAGGGCGAATGTTTTGATTTAAAAGCTTAAATGTTGGTAGTAGGATTTCCAATTTTTGTTCTGTTTTTCTGTTGCTTTGGAAACTCAGACATTCTTTGTGCTCAGTCTGAGGGCCCCTGAGGGACAACTGGCGTGAAGGTGTGACATAATCAAAATTTCTTAGCTTTTGGACCTTATATCGCACTTTAATCTGCATGCCTCAAATCTCTTGTGCATTAGCATATCACCTCATCATCTGCAATTGACCATAGTGGGTTAAGGTTCCTCGACATGATTTACAGCTAATTCCTCTACACAATTTGGAGACAGAATCTCATTCTGTGTCTGGTGTGAAATCCTAAATCAGAAGTCTCAGCCACATGCACATTGTTAGCAGTAAATGATTTTTAGTAGAAATCTCAGGGACCAAATGACACAGAACGTTTGGTGCAGTGGAAAGTCTTGCAACAGGATCTTGTTTTCTTGGTCATCCATCCAGTGAGGACCCCATATTAGAAGGATAAACTTGTCTCACTGGTATATGTTAGTATAAACTAGTAAGTATTAAATTAGGCCATTCAAAGAGATTTTACCTCTTCTTACACCTCTTTACCCTGGGGAGGCAAGAAGTGTTACTCATCAGAGGCAGCCACGAGCTGCTGTGCTCTTGTTTTTGTCATAGAAACAGATTAATTCGCTTCCTTTCTAGTAACAATGTCAAGAAGTATAATTTCTCTTGGTGAATTCAGGACTAATGGAGGTGGGTGTTGGATTGAAGTGCCTAGACACTCAGTTCGTGTATCTGTAAGGAAAGATTCTTTACGCACAGATCTCAAACTCAGTGCCTCCACAGGGGTGCTTCTTCACACAGTTCCTGCATCCTGCAGTGCTGTCCCACTCCTGGCTCTCTGCAAGGCCTCTTTTTTTCTTCAACCATGCCAATGCTAGGTGGAGTCCCAGAACATGGAGTTCAGCTTCCAAAAATCCATCTGATTGTCCTGATTTTCCTTCCAGTTTATGCTGTATGCACATTTACCTATCCCACATCCTTTTACCTGGCCTCTGGAGCTGGCTTTCTTCTGCAGGAGGAGTTGAGGATCAGGTGATGCCTTTTGGATGCTTTTGGTTGTGCTAGAAGGTGAAGAGAGAAGGATTTGAGGTGGTTGTCTCTTATAATATAACACTGGAATTTTTTGTTGGTCAGATCACAGGCACCACACATCACAGATCACAGCTGTGAGTAAGCCTGTTTTTAATTAACCCAATCTCTCCCTCCATCAGCTGCCTGTCCACTAAGTGCCAGAGGAAATGGTGGTTTTCTGACCATAAGAGAAATGGCAGCTCCTCATGGTTGTAGGGAAACTAAGTGTGCCTTCCACTCTTCTCTGAACACTTGGTAGTGATTGTTTTTTAGCATTTGTATTAAACAAGCTGTTCATATAGGCTCTAAATAGTGTGTGAAGCTATGATCAGTGATTGGAGGCTCCAAAACTGAATTTACAGTAGTTGTGTCTGTTTCTAATGGGATACTTAGTGGAAAATGAAAGTGTGTCAAAGGTTAACTATGCTTGGGCTATTTAGCTCTAAAAAACATAGGCAGATTTCAAAACTTGTCTACGACACAAAGTTGTCCTTGTCCTTGAAATTGACCTTGTTTTTGTCCAATCCCATGATTGGCAGAATACTTTGGATTTACATCATCCGAGCTGGAGCTTGGAAGGCCCCAGGATGTGCATTACAACCATCAAGGCATCCAGCTTTTTGGTTATGAATTCTGCAGCCTTGGAAGACCTGAAAACTCCAGGCGTTTTAACTTGCTGGAGTCTGTAAACTTTTTGTCATGGAACCAAGAACATGGAAGACCTGAGAACCCCGTGGTTTTGTCTCTCATGTGATCCTAAGTTCAGTTCCATTCTTTGGATATCCTTTTCCCTTTAAAAAAATCAGTGGGGTTTTTTTTTTTTTTTTTAATCTGAACTTTCAGCTGCATGCAGCTGTATGTCAGTTGCAAGATATTATTTTCAACTCTCGTTCCTTACCTCCTTCTCACGGACTTCTAGGGTTCAGAGCAGTGACTGGAAAGATGTAGTCACCAAGTTTATAATCAGCAATCTCTGTTCTTTGGCTATCTAATGTACCCTGAGGAAGGCTTGTAAAATCGAGTTCCTGGTCAATATAATTCGAAAGAAAAGACTGAATTTACGAGCCATATCCTTTGCAGACTTGGTAGCATATGCATTTGTACATCTCTCTGCAGGGCTCAGTATTGTTCTGAAGTCATGCGGCGGGGTTACTAAAACTCGTGATTCTGAAAAGAATTAATTTGAGAATGGTGGAGTGGTTAGTGAACTAGCTGAGGACGTGTGAGGCACAGATTTGGTTTGCTCCTCTGCCAGCAGTTTTGTATTCATCCTCAGCAAACATCTTGGTCCTTGAGTTCTCCATATTTAAAATAGTGACAGTAGCATTATCCTATCTAATAGAAATTGCAAGAAAAAATATATAATAAGGTGTGAAATGGCTTGTGTACCATGAAGACTGGAGTTTTTATTTTTCCTTTTTTAAAAAAACCCTAGGGTTTCATATTTCATTTTCAGGAATCATGGGAGACATTAAAAAAGCTTAAGATTTTTTTTCTCAGCCTTCAGTATTTTTTCCTGTTCTTGCCTATTGTAGTCCCTTTCCCTCTCACTGGGTCAGCAAGCTCACTGAAGGGGAATGTCAAGTAAAATTGATTTGAAACTTCTAAAAGGGGAAAAAGAAGTTCATTTTTTTTTCTATATTGCTGATATACCTTTTATATCTGTATTATGTATTTTAAAATCTGTGTTTATAAATATGTTTAAAAACTTGGTCAATTTTTGCTGTTTTGCAGCACATTTCCACCAGCCAGTTATGAAAAAGCAGCTGAGGAGGGCAGAAACAAATAGAGGGGTTTAGGAGCACTGTAGCTGGGTGTAATTGGCACTGAAGTTCTCGTGAGATTAAACTACAGGATGAGAAAAAAGATTAAATAATTTTTGAAATTCACTGTGAAATGAAGATGCTGGGATGTGTGCTTTGGGGGCTATGGTGGACTGTTCCCAGGAGGGAACTAAATAAATCAGATTCAGTAGGAGAGCTAGCCTATGCTTTTTGACTATATTAATAATACCCTTCCTTTCCATTTTTTGGCTACATCCATTGTGACATTGATTTTCATACCTGCTATCTGAAAGTGGCCTAAATTTTTACCCTTGATATTTGGAAGAACCATTTAAATGCAATGGATTGCTGTTTTTTGCCTTGTCCCAGGCATATACACGTGGGACTGAAATTATTTTCTTGATGTGAAGGCATCACTCAGCAACAAAATTCTGTGATTCAGTAATCAAACATTGATGAAGTACAGAGTGAGCTTTTGAATGTTTTTCATGCCCTGATTACTAAACAGAGGTAAGATCTGTAGTGAAGCAAAATGTGTTTGCCCTCATGCTGAGGTTACGCTGCTGAGTGGGACCCCGAAAGGTGCTGTTGCCACGCAGCAACACCTTCTGCTGAAGTCTCAGTCAGAGGCAGAGCTGAGTGCAATGGCTGGTCAAAACACAGCTGGACAGACTGCTTACAGCTTTTTCACCATTTATTTTTTCAGCAAGTAAGCAGCCCCCGTGTGGTTTATTAACTGAGCTACCTGAGCACTGAGTTAGAGTTGCAGCAGCAGGAAGTGGTTTCTAATCTGTAAAGATGCTCCATGGATCCAAATTCAAGTGGCTGAAGGTTACTGAGGCTTGTAAAATCTCCCTGGTGGCCACAGCATAACCATAAGAGAGTCATATGTTTTCTTGCTACACAGCAGGAGGAGAGGCTGATCTGGAACCTTGTTTTCCCCACTGCTCATTGCTCAGGTGTGGATTTTTAAGCTGTCTGTTGACTTTATGTGTGTCTTTGGTTGGGTCTGTTATGAAGGACAAACTGTGCTGCAGACCAGTCATGGAGATCTCTTCATGGAAGGTACATTAGAAATAATGGTGCAGTAAACCAGTATTTTGTAGTATTTGGAGATAAAAATAGAAAACTGCAAAACTTCAATAAGGTCTAATAATGAAAACTTGAAAAAAAAAGGTTGGAGGTATATCTGTTTTGCCTTTTTTTTTAACCACCAGTAGAAAGTTTCCACTATTTACAAACTGTCAGAGTATTTGTGAAAATTTTTTGCTTACTACAGAATATTCTTTTAATAATTTGACCTTGAGGAGGGCAGATTAATTATTTTTGTCATGTACTTTCAGTGGGAAGGCAAATATTTATATTGCATTAATTTTCACAAGTGCATAGCAGATTTTTTTTCTGTAGCTATTCTAAGTCAGTGTAACTTTTATGGCAAACCAAAGGGTTCAAAAACTGAACAGCTAAAAATGCTTTAAAGTACTTGTGTGTTCTCACAATTTTTTGGCTGAGAGCTCAGTTTTGTATGACAAGTGAAAACCACTGAAAATGTCTAGCTGCAGCATTGCTTTTTAGTGGTACAACTTTACACTTCCAGTAAGTGAATTTCAAACAGAAGAGTTTTTTTCAGTCCCCTGAATCCAGACTCAGACATTTGCCTTACGTGAGTTACCATGACGGCTCCGGTGTTTGAGGCAGGTACCTGGCCGTGACCTGCAAGTTGCTTCCATGTTTTTTTGCTGAGAACATTGCTTCTTGATAACTGCTTATGGTGAAGTTTGTATGTGCACTGCAGACATGTATAGACATGCCCATTCTACTTTGGTCAATGCTAATTTATCTTTTTTTACTTGGGTGTTTTGTGCGTAACTTTTTCTGCTGTCACACACAGTGCTGAGCAGTCTTCTGCAGTCATCTTTCTGATGGACATGTTTGATGCAGGGAACTTTGGAATTTCTTTTGAAAAGCAAAGTGAACAAACATTGTTGATATGGGCTTGGACCTTCCTGTTGTTAAAATATTATTTTAGAGAAGAAAAGGTGAGAGAGAGATATCACACATTCAAACAGTGGGTATTTCATGTACTTTGTTGGTGGAGGGGTCTTATAGCAGAAAAAGCCTGTCAAGAAAGGTACAGCATTGGTTTAGGGTGTTGATTCTGATGTTGTTACATAAAAATTACAGAATCTTTAGAGGCTTTTGGCCATAGGCATGTAAGATTGAATAAAAATTAATATTGTCTTTTTTCAAAGATACTTGATATAACCACTAACAGTGCATTTTAATGAGCATGTGGAGGGGTCAGTTGAAAGTTGCATAGAATTCTGCTTTTCCTGGTAGCTGTATTTCCTTCACAGTGGCCTCCTAATGTGATTTCTTTCTCTACAGAAAGAAAAGAATAACCTGCATTTTAAATATGCTGTGGCACTTCACATTGTTGGTGCACTGCTTTTGCGCTTCTGACAAATTTGAGGAATTTGGAAGTACGGGCACACTTGAAGTGACCTGAAGTGTTTCTCTTCCCCCCCCTCCAGGCACTTGCATGCATATGTGCAGGCACACGTGCACAGTGCCATCCCTATTTCAGAGTCCTAGCAGGCATGTTGCACTCCTCTGTGGAAAGGAAATGTGGCATTTGGATCAGTGTTTCTAGTTCACAGACGACCTGTGATGTAAGATGGCTTATTGCTGTACACAAGAATCTCTGATGTGCTTGTTAAATAGCATGTAAATAGCTGCAGGCTCAGATCGCCTTACATTTCAGGAGTTTTAAGAATTGAATGATGACCTCGTAAGAGGCAGCAGCTCTGCTTTTCCAGTTCTGCTTAATTATGTCACAGGTGATGGTGTCGCGTTATGTGTGTGTACAACTGAGATGTGTGCCTAAGCAGTGTATGCTGGGTGCTAGCCTGTTCCCATTGCTTGTCCTGTGGGACTTGTTTAAGCCAGAAAAAAATGTAAGTCACTGATAATGAGCAGAGAGGGGTTAGCACCTGTCTGTCTAATCCATACTCTTTCCGTATTTCATTGCATCGAAGGAATATCACTGCCTAACGGTTCTAGCACATCACCAGCTAAACAGTACTTGACATTTAAAGAGATTTTCTGTTGTGCACTTGTATAGTCAAGAGTAATTCTAATCCTATTAAAGATATTATGTCATGGAGGCGTGCCCTGGAGGCGAAGGCTTCTGCTAACTGGCCCGATGGAAAGCAGAGGGGAGGGGCGAGCAGGAGGGCGGATTTATTACTCGATAGTTAGGTCAGGGATTTCTGTGGGAAATGCCCAGTGGTTGCAGTTGCTGATGATTTCACGGCAACAGCAGTGAAACACAGAGTGCGCTCCGGTAGCTGGTTACTGAATGAGACACTGCAAATGGGTGGAAAGAAAAAAGACAGCGTGTGAGAGAGAGTCAGAGAGACACAGAGAGGGAAGCTGAGAGCAAGGAAAGTGCTCCGGCTCGGAGAGTCTCCCAGGTGTACTGCAGAAGCTTTTTGGAAATGGATGCAAGGACCATCTGCTGCCTATAGATTAGAGGACTGTAGACTAGGACAGCAGAGAAAGAGCTTATGGCTCTTTTTAATAAAAATCAAAGTTCTGCATAACTGATTCATCAAGATAAATCATGAGTGTGCTCTTGCATGGGATTTTAATGTACAAATCCATGCTTTAGACAGAGTATAGCCTACATTGCTATAACAAATAAACCCAGCAACAATGCAGTGAATAAATTCTGCAGTGATTATCTGATTTATGTACGAAGAAAAAGAGAAGCAAAACACAGACAGCTCTTAGCGCACTGTGGCATTTGCAAGGCACTGCATTTAATGCTGAGAGATGCTATACATTAAATCTGACAACTGTGAAAAGAGAGATCATGGAGAAGTCAAGTAGTGAGGATTCTTCAATTCACCGGAGTCCATCTTTGGATAGCAAAGACTCAGATTTTGCTAAACCTTCTACCTCAGGGAGGCAATTTGGTAGAGGTTTTACTGCAGGAGCTTTCTATGGTACAACTGGATCACGCACACAGAGCCACACTGGGGTCGGAACCGGGACCGGCGCTGGGACTGGAACTGGCGTAAAAAGTGAAAAATACAGTGCACCCAAAGGCAGCAAATACGTGGTCTTTTACCTGGATCTATCCTTTGTTTTCCTTTTAGAATTTAAGAAGTGCAACATGGCAAGAGGCTGCCTGTGTTGTTTGAAATACATGATGTTCCTTTTCAATTTAATATTTTGGGTGAGTACTGCCTTTTCAGTTGCCTTCATCTGTTAGTGTATCCTGTACTGCTGCATTATGTGTGTAGTACGTCTTTGAAGCAGTACAGTAAGTTCTCTCCTCCCCTCCCTTTCTCTCATACCTGCTTGGAATATTTTCAGTGTTAAACTTGTGTCTATTGGGAAATGCACATGCTTTCTATGTCTTTATTGCTACCTGGTTACTGTAGTTTGGCTTCTAATTGCTCAGACTTGCCATTCTAATGTGCTTTGAACTGGGTTATCTAAGAAAGGGCAGAATTGTTGCCCTTTAAGGAAGACCAGAATTATTGTAGCATTAAAATCCTGCAGTGGCTGGATTGTTGCATTCTGTTGTAATACTTCTTTTGCAAAAAGCTGAAGGTTAATTTTTAAAGTATATTTTCATTATAACCATAAATCTCATTGGCTTTGTGTAAACTGCATTTGACAAACTGCTTTTTCATTTGAAGGAAGTTCTGTCCCATTTCTCCAGTTAAAAACAGTAAATCATGTATGTTCTAACCTCTTAAAGTCTCGGCATAAATGTAAAATTCCTGGAATGGTGAATTAATCTGGATTCAGTTTCAGCTGCAATTGTACACACTGGTGTGTGAAGTTGGAGACTTGCACTTGCTTCTCAGGGATCAAAATTGATTTTCCTCCATCAGCCAAGAGGCGTGAGGAGTTGTAACAATGAATGTTTCAGCCAGCAAGTTAAAAGCATAATGGCTACTTGGAGCAAAGTATTGTCACGTACAAGGGAGGGAGGAAAAGTTAAGTCATCTGCCAGCTAAGCATCCTTCAGTACAGTATTTTTAAGGAAATCACAGGCTAATTGAAATACTGAGTATTCATGAATATAACCCAATATGAAACAGTTTGCTTAGTTTGAAAGCAAAGGTCACTGCTTTCCTGGTGGTTACAAAGCTTGGACACATGAACAAAACCATTCATAGTTGTGATCCAGAAACCTACAGTAAGCTTCATAAATAAATGGAAACCATCCCAGGATTTATTTTGGAAAAAAGGGCATTAGCAGTCTAGTTCAAACAGCTGCCTCTGGTGTACAGATATCATTGTTCAAATTAGGAGCCTTACTAGCAGGTTCTCTGTTTATCTTGACCCAGTTACTGAAATAACCTCTAAGAGCAAGAGTTAATGGGAGATTTGGTACAGTGTTGAACCGCTCACGCAACTGTGAGCTTTTATCAGTAACAGACTGAAATCCTACAATTACTGAACTTGTGGGCATCTTGTTGAAATAGAAAGATGGAACTGATCACTGAAGAACATCTGATCAAAGTTCACTTATGATTTTAATTTTTTTTTTCTGTACACATACCCTACTAGAAAGTTGCTGTAAGTATTTTTGGAATAAATAATTTTAAACACACCATATTTATATCAAACTGGCTATTTGAGTCAATGCTGCATTACTTTGACACCTTGAACTAATTTTTTTTTTTCATATCTGTTTGTGGTGACTAGTTTTAGAAAAGCTTTTATCTGGTCTCAATACTTAGGTCCTCTGTGATCTGTTATGTAGGTATCTCTTACTCCTCACCTCCTTAGATGCAATATCTTTCTTTGATTTTTTTTCTTCTTCCCAAGCAGCAGTTTTCTTGACTCTGCATCAGACCTTCAGAGTCCATTTTTCCGATTCTTTGAACTTGCAAGAACATTTCATACTTCATCTCTGTGCTCATCTCTGTCTGCTCAGCTCCCACTGGACTTCTATACAAACACATTGCTGCTTAGGTTAAAACTAGCCTACCATCTGGAACAGTTCTCCAGTGTCCTGTGCTTCTTCAGTTCTTACTCTCAACTCTTTATCCCCTTCACATTCTCCTTACCATGTATTTTGTTGTGAGGCTTATATGACTTTTCTTTCTGTTATGAAACTTTATCACCCCATCTCTATCCAATATTCTAAAAATGCCTTTTTTTGTATGTGAACTGTACTATTTGGAATGAAAATAATGCTCTGGCCTGTCAAATCTGAGAGATTATTGAAAAATGCTAAATGCAAGATGTCAGGTACTTTTCAAAGTAGTTTACAACAGACATGTGATCCTTCAGCCTGGTTTAAACTGCTCAGAAGTCCCCCCCTTGTTCACTGTAGCTGTCTTATACTCAATTTTTGCAAGCCAGATTGATGTTCCTGTGCATTCTTCCAGTTTTACTGTATTCTTAATTTTTTTTACATGGCTGTTTTATTGTTTGAGACATTCAAATGAATAACATTATCCTTTAACTCAGAGAAATGAAATTTAGAGTGAAGCACACTGCACATGTTCTGTAGAATGCCACATCTGGCTTCATACCTGGAACCTAGACTAGTTCCACCTGGTTATCTGAGAAGTTGTGAATGTTTGGCTCTGTATGTGCTCCTTGCTGATGCTGTGCACCTGCAGCATCTCTCACTCCTGCCCTGAACTCTCCTGCTAGCCCAGCACTGGACTCCCCGCACAGCTCTCCCAGTGCCCTCCGCTCCTGCCCTGAAGCACTCCCTGTTATTTCAGTCCTATCTTTCTTCTTTACCTGCTTTTTCCATTCCCAGGTTTGCCTGTTCTCACTGCTTCCTTCTGAATTTCTGTTAAGAAATCAAAGTCCAAAAACGTGAAGCTGTGGTCTGCTCTTGAGCAATGACTGTCATCTTTCGTAATGCAAAGTGATTTATTTTTAAGAAGAGAAGCTTCATTTTTAAACATGAAATTTCCCGGACTGTAATTTTAAGCAGAATGAGGCTCCTGGTCTTCAGAGATGAGGAGACCACTTCCACACTGTTACCATATAAAAATGGTGCTTGTGAGATGCTTCCTCTGAAAATGAACACAGGAGGTGCCCTTTGGCATCCCTGCATGCTGGGCATGATGGTCTGGAATGATTCTTAGTGTTGGCTCAGAGGAGAAACTTCTGTAGGAAAAGAGGAACCTTTTTCCATTATTTCTTCTTGAGGCACAGAAATGGGGCCTAGGCTGTGCCTTATGGGCCAATGGGCTCTACTACTCTTTCAGCCTTGCAGTTAACTCATACAGATTTGATAACTAATTATATGTGAATATTATATACTGCACACATTATTTTTACATACATTATATTTTACTTATTTTGATGTGTATCCATAGATACTTACACACAATTGTATTTTTTAAAGTGATGGAGAAGTGCAGTAGTCAGTGGATTCTCCCTGCACTTTGTAGCCAACGCACTGTTGCTGTGATAACTGCAACCAAGAGTTGTAGCAAAAATTCAGTGTTTGTGAATTCGATTCATGACAAGAAAGTACAGATTTAAAAATCACTAACAAGTGTATCAATTAACCAGGAGGGATCACCTACCAATTGTACAAAGCAAATTTGTCTAAGTGGGGCCTAGAAGTAAGTTGGAACAGAAGGTGTTTCTCCACTGAATTACTGAGAGCTTCAGGTATTTCTCTGTGTCCCTCTGATTCTTAACAGTTGTTCATGGCCATCTGGCATTGCTTTCTTTCAGAGATTAGGAAAGTCTGAGCTGAGGGTTAAGGAAGCTTATAGTATTTAATTGTGTGGCTAGGATGATGATTTACACTGAATTCATCCTAAGTGCATAATAAGTTTTGCAAAGGGACTGGATGGACAACTACAAATGTTAATTGATTTGGTTTGCCTTCAAGAATATTTATGTGCAAACATGCGGAGATTGCAAAGTAGCTGATATTGCTCTGCAGAAGAAATAAAGTACTGACTTTGGCCTCTACAGATAGCAGCTAAATTGTCAAGGAAGTTAATCACTAAACATAAAAACATTAGAGTATATGTCTTTCTATGGGAGATTTCACTTTATTGTTATTAAAGAAAAGGATTGCAATAATTATTTTCACAAAATGTATCAGAAAATATTACTGTCTATGAAAAAGAAGTTCTGTGAAACATGAATTTTTAAAAAAAATTTCACTCATGAAATGAGAATTTCATATGGTCATAGAAGAGAAATTTTGAAATGACTGGCATAAGTTACCAAAAATTCACTAGGGAACTTTGGAAGCAGTCAATGGTCATAGTTATATTTTGTCTTGTTCTGTTAATTTAACTTAGGTTAATGAGTCTGCATACAGTGAAGCATTCATAATAGACATCTTGATGGTTTTTACTATTGCTTAATTTTAATATAGAATCCATTTTACTAGGAGCTATATGGCAAGTTTATTAAGTCTGATCTTCTGTGTTTCAGGAAGAGCTAAGGAAAAGCTAAGCATAGTCAAGAAAATTCTTAATGGGGTTTATTTGTTAAAAGTGTTTAATTTTAAACTATTAAAAAAATCTGGTAAGCATAATACCTCTGTATTAATGCTATAGTTATAAGCAGAAGTTATAATTTATCTCATTTAAGTGGAGTCAAATATACAAATTCAATTATTTAATATTTACTTTCAAAGTAAATTTTATACTAGCATTTTCCTTTTACTGAAACATAAGTTTAGAAGAGAAAAACATGGGCTGGAAACGTGCTGGTCCAGCAGGTGCAGCAGAAAGTCAAATACAGCAAGTTTTTCCCTGATGCTCTGTAATTGCAATAATGGATAAAGACTGTTGCTCTTGGAGAATATTTTTCTGCATTAATTATTTGTGCAATTTAATCTTATAGCTGGAGTAATTAATACTCTTTTTTCTGTAGATTAAAACATATACTGTGCATTTATCAATGAGCATAAAGACAGTAGTATAGCAGCCGTGCAGGTAATTTTTACTAAAGTCTCAGATCGTACTAAAAGAGATGGAGCACATCCATTCTCTGGGTCTGGCTGCTGTCAAAGCTTTTGGTACTGTAAAGCAGCTAACAACTTCAGAATGATTTGCATAAGGTAACCCATACGTATTTATGCCAAACTGGAATAAATAATATAGTGCACTGTTTAGTTTGATGTACAAAGTTTTAATGCCTAACTGAAGCTGTTGAACAGACAGTTAAATCTCTGAGGTTAGAAGGGGTGGACAGTTTCTTCCTTAAATCAGAACAAAATTACTAACAACAAACAGCTTTGGAAAGGATGCACATTAAATTTCTCTCTCTTTTGTTGCCCTCCTGCTGGCTGCATTATCTGATATTCCCCATTTTCATACACAGGGGATAATGACAAGGAGAGACAGTGAGTGACCCTGGGATGCTTGTCTCTTGACATAATAGTGATATTTACTTCTGTTGTATTTTCACTCTAATGACGTAAGTGTAGTGACAGTTGCAGTACAATCCTGTGAAAATAAGACTATCCGAAACCAACCAACCAACCAACCAAAAGCCAATAGAAGAATCCCAAACGAACAACCCCTTCCCCCAACAAAAAAAAAAACCCCGAAAACAAACAAAAAACAAAACAAAACCCAAAAAACACCCCCAAAAAACCCCAAACCCACATCAAAACCCCAAGAGAAACCAGCAAGACAGTAAATTCTGGAAAAGCTAATGTTTTCAGTGACATTAGCAGGAGAGTTCTTTTTTTTCTTAGGGGGATTTGAGAAGCTGTGAAAAGATCCCAGCTATTAGTCTTGGTTTCCTCTCCAAATGGTATAGCACTGTTGGTGTCCCTATGGAAACATGCACCTCGGTAGGGGAGAACTATTAGATAAATGTTTTAGCATGACGGGAGGAGAAGGAGGGGTAGTACTGAGTTCAAACAGTGTGGTGTCGTAATGAATGTGAGGTAAATGAAGTCCATTTGTAACCAGTATGATGACATTACAGAGTAATATTAAAACATTATTGGAGACCTGAGACTAGTTCTAATTTAAAATATTGAGGTTTGCTTGAGAGCTGAGTTACACTGGTTGTTCTGGGTGAGGGCCTCCTACCTCATTTTAGGGTCTAAGCTGTTTGAACTTGATAGGCAAGACATGAGATACCACATTTTTCGTAGTGTTCCTCTCACTAATTGCTCTTTGCTAGCACTATATTTTATTTAGGTTGTTTTGGGTTTTTTTTAAGGTGTGGGGGATTTTCAAATTATTTTGGTTTTCCTTCAGTGTGGTAGCATTTTAATTCTAGCTGTAGGTAGGTGTGAGAGCCACTTGTGTCTGTTATTTTGGATAAACAACAAGTTGATTCATCACTCAAGCAGACTTGTTGTACACAACTGTTGTAATGTGGCCTATTGGACAGTTTGTTCATTTCTACATGAGGAGGTTTATGGTCATTGAAGGTGAGAAGTGCAGTAAGAATTTCCAGTTGGAAAACAAATTCCTCCCCTCCAGTACTCCCTACACCCTTGTACTCCCAGAGTCAAATCTTTCTTTAAAATATATGACTCAGGTTCTGTTCCTTATATCGTTTGAGGACATGATGATGACATTAAACAAATCTGTGTGTGACATTAAACAAATTTCTTCGGCCTTCTATGTCTCAACTCCCCTAACTTTAAAAACAAGAATGTATCAAATTTCCATAAAGCGATGGCTTATTGTCAATTTTGAAGGGTAATAACTGTGATATGTCCTACTTAATTCTGCATCGCTAGACTCATTTCAGTAAGCCACTTGGTAGGGACTTGATTAGCAGGGTCCCTTTTCTTCTGCTCCTGCTACGCCCCAGGTAAGTAGGCTGCAAGAGGCCCATCCAAAGGGGTATAATCTTTCTCATGTGAGTAGAGGATGAGCTTGTAACTCCATTATCTGGACAGCCAGGCATCTAATTTGTTTATTTAAACACTGCTGACACAGAGCGAGGCCTGGGTAGAAAAGATGGGAGGATGCATTCTGGTTTCTGGAAAGTAAAGTGTGATTTATTAGGGTTTTGCTATACACATATTTGGGATGTTCCTAATGGGTAGCCAGGTCACCACAGATATTATGGAATACTGTAGGTCCTCTGTGTTTGTAATATGTAAAGTTACCCAGCCTTTCAGCAACTTATGAAAACTGTGAACAAAAGGAAGAATTCTGCTGTTTGTGTTGGGCTTGGCTTTAAATATCTTGCAGAAATAAATAAACCACACTTCCCAAATAAAGGGAAGGGCCCTCATATGGCTGAAGGTATGTTGTTAGACAGTGAATGTTTGCTGAACCTATTGGGGACTTCTCACATAAAACTTAATAGTTTTAATACCACTTTATAAAAATGACTGCAGACACTGAACTGAAAGCCGTTTCAGAACTTTCTGACACAAATTAGCTTTAAATCAACTCAGATCTCCATTTAGCTTGGTCCCTTGCTGCTTAGGAGCAACTTAAATTGCTAAATTTATTCAGCAGAGATAATTGAACTTCCAATTGTTTGGAAATTTGACTGGAATGATTGTTCTTTCCTGCTGCCTTTATTGAGCTGGGCTAAAGTTCATAAGGCTATCCAAACCTTGTTCATTTAACTACTGCATCCAGTATAGCAAGGATTGTGAATATTCATGGGACTTGCTGCCAATTTGAATTTTACAAGTCATCTACAGCTCATCTTCAGTAGTGTCTCTTGAAACTTGGCATCCTGGCCAGTAGCTTTATCACTGCTCGGGTAATGCAGTTAGGGCTAGGTTCTCCACAGGGTTACAGAACATCCAGTCACCGTCTGTTGTTATCCTTAATCAAGTCACAGACAAGTTGCTACAGTCTTAGTAAGCAACCCAAAGCCATCTTTAAGTGTTTGGTTATGCAGTTAATATGCTGGGTCTCTTCTTTCCCACCCAGAATCTCTGTGCTGTCTGAGAAAAGAGCTGATGGCTACCCCTAGGAAAGGGATGGAAGCTGAAGCACAGGAAGACTAGTTTGGCATTTCTTTTATTTCTTTCTTTGCTTCCCTGTGTTTGCTGTGTTTTTGTTGTTAAATGTAGGGGATGAGAATTAACTTTTCAGAATCAAAAGAATTAGTAATGTTTAAAAATATTGCTTGTTTTAGTAGGGAAAGAATTCTCTACCCATGGATTCTCTTGAATCTACCTGGTCCTCATTTCAAGCTCCTTTTGCTAATCCTGACTCTGGAATGAAAACCCCTTGTTTCTAATCAATGCAGCAGAGATAGTTTTGAAAATACATTAAACTAGTATGTCTTTCTTCCCATATAACACTGGCACGTCATGAAGCATCAGAGACTGAATTTGTATCTTTTTAATTTCTTCTGTGGATTTCTCCATACTTCTGTTTTATGTGCATTCTGGTACAATTTGTACTGCTGTAGGTACAAATTATAGGTCTGCAGTAGAAAATGATCACATTATAGTTTATTCTTAAAAGTGTATGACATGTATTGAGAGTTGCTGCAAAGAATAAAAACCAGCAGAAACTGGTATGCTAATCATCTGTTACAGAATTATTAATCTGTATTGAGTTGTGACTGGTAAGTACTTTCTTTTTACTAAAATAAGCAGGGTTTAATGTTTTTAATTTTTTTATGATAAAGAAGACTGAGGCAAGACAATAATGGGCTATGGATGAAGATAAGATTATGAAGAGATGACTATAAGCTGTAGGGTTCATCGGCTTAGCAAATTACCAGTCATTAAGAGAGATGCATTAGTTGCTTGTGCATACGTCTCTACCATGTTGTGGATGTGCTGCAAAGCGTGTTAACTTAAACCGTGCAATTTACTCTGCAAATAATGTATGGAATGGTTAACAGTGGAAGCAGTCAACTGGAGTCATATACAGTCGTGTCTGTATACCACAATGTACAATCACTAAGGCTAAAATGATGCAAAAATGATACAGAGGGAAAAGAATTTGCATCGTACTATTCAATCAAATTTCCTCAACTTGCTATCTTAGAGAATTGGAATTTACTAGAAGGGCTACTTCTGAATCAGAGATCTATTCTTTTAGGCTTCTTTAATTGATATATTATGCACAATTTGTTTTAAATGGTGCTGCTGAATTTGCTAGTAGCCGTGTCACTGCTGAGAAGCATGGATTCTTCACAAGACTCCCTTCTTCTTCTGTATTGTCTTGGAGAATTTCCAACTAGTTATGCTCTTACGCAGGTAAAAGAGGTGTCTATGAATAGATTGTAATTCAGAAATATAAACATCTCTTTTTGTCTAATTTTGTAGTAGTTTTAAACTGAATTGATGGTTAAGAATCTTATTATCCTTTGCTTCTGTGCCCATCCCCCACTTTTTTACCTTTCATCAAGCTATTGCTGTGTTCCAAAGTTTCCCTTTTTCTTTTGCAGTGTCCTCTGGAAGCAGAGACTCAGTTAAATTAGAAAAAAATAAACTTCATATTCTCAATTGCTCTTTCCTTAGAGTTTCATTTGCCCTGTCTTCTCCATTTTCACTGCTTTAAGGAATTGATATTACATCTGTTGCCATAATCCCAGAGTGCCTTAGGACCACTTAATGTATTTATCCTCTTGACACCCTGTAAGTATGGGCCGTGCTTTTATCCTCCTGATACAGATGGAAAGCTGAGACACTAAAACAAAGAGAATGTCTGCATTAGAGCACAAGGTAGAGGGCTGAGAGCCATTACAAACCAGAACTAGCAAGCTGTCATGTTTTAACCTCAGCCAGCAACTCAGCACCACATCACCCGCTTGCTCATTTCCCCACCCCTTCTACTCCAGTGGGATGGGGAGGAGAATCACGAGAAAGGTAAGTGGGTTGAGGTAAAAGCAGTTTAATAATAGAAATAAAATATAATAACAACAATAACTACATAATTGTAATTAAAAGGGAAATAACAAGGAGATACAAATTAAATCCCCAACCCCCCATGTACAGTACATCCACTGACTGATGCCCAGCCCATCCCTGAGCAGCGATTGATGGCTCCTGGCTGACTCTCTGCAGTTTATGCACTGAGCATGATGTTCTGTGGTATGGAATATCCATCCCTTTGGCCAGTCCTGCCCACGCTCCCTCCCAGCTTCTTCCACACCTCCTCTCTGGCAGAGCATGAGACTCTGAAGAATCTTTGACTCAAAGTAAAGCACTGCTCAGCAACAGGTGAGAGGCACTGGCACAGATTGCCCAGGGAAGTTGTGAATTCCCCATCCCTGGAGATTTTCAAGGCCAGGTTGAATGGGGCTTTGAGCAGCCTGGTCTGGTGGAAGATTCTCTGCCCATGGCAGTGTGATTGGAATTAGATGATTGTCATGGTAGGACACGAAAATAGTTTGACTCCATATAGTTGTCAGAAGAGAAAAAAGGCTTTATTTACAATTCCAACAGTTTCTTTTATAACATGCTGTGCTAAAAATGTATATTATTGGTCTATTGGACTGACGCTTCTCTCCATTGGTTAAGTAATAGGAAACAACACCTGGGGACAGTTGTTATGGGAAAGGGAACACTGTTTACTTAATCTGTTTTGAGAAACTGAGAGAGATGTTCTGAAGAGAGAAAACTGTTGACAGCTTTCCCTTGGGAAAGGAGCTAGCAATAGTTAGCAAGCTAAAAATTTAGACTCAGAAATATCGAGCCCGAGGATGATCTTTAAGGTCCCTTCCAACCCAAGGCATTCTGTGTTATCAATGTTTTCTTACACCAAATCCAAAACACAGCACTGTACCAGCTACTAGGAAGAAAACTAATTGTATCCTAGCCAAAACCAGGACAGAAGTCCACATGCAGCAGACTTCAGCATGGAGAGGCTTGTATTGAGATCTGCATGGAATTGCCCATGAACTCAGAAATCCTGCTGATCACTTCCCTCAAGCTTGGGTATCTGCAGGAGTCCTCCTGCACTTTCATTGCCAGATTAGCTTGGGCAAAGACAGCTTAAATCTGTCTGTATCCATGGTGTAGACGTGACTTTCTGAGAGACTTGTGCAAAGTTAAACTGAAATTGAATCTGGATCCCTGAAGTCCCTAGTAAGTGTCTTAGGCAGCTAACCATCTGTTATGGGCCATGTGCCTTGTGAGAGACTTCAGAGCCAAGCCACCTCGGAACTCCACAGGCTTGTGCAGCGTTGTCTGCAGGCACAAAACTCCTCAGGTTTAGGACTGGTACGGCGTCCTTTTATTTGGCTGTGTACTCCAGAGGTCTGGCATCGTGCCACTGACATCCAGACATACCTAGAGGAATAGAAGTTTTCTCATGACACAGCATAATCCCTAAACCTCTCCACCACCTGCAAAGTGTCATGGAATAAAATAGAGGTCTCTTCTTGAGATTGTCATCCAACAGATGCCAGTCAAGGTGAAGACTCGGCTGTGGGATATCTCTCTTTATTGATTTCATCGAAATATTTTTTTAATTACTCCAAACCAGAAAATAAGGTATATTCCATAACAAATAAATAACCCAACATTGGATTTAACACTTAGAGAAAATAGAGTTGTTGTATAGCTGGCAGTAGGATTTCTTCCTACTTTCCATAGCCTCTCAAGCCATATGTTAATCTTCTACTGCCTGAGCAACGTTTGTACTAAGAGCTTTTTCACCATGTGGAATGTAGAGAGGACTCTCAGGTGAGATCTTCCTTTGCACTCTCAACATCTGGGAGGATGTTGGGATGTCTATCAGTGCAACACTGGTTTGGTGTTTTACACAACCAGTCTAAAATGCAGATTGCTGGAGTTAGATTTGCACTTGGTTTGATATTTTTGTGTTTGTTTAGGCTTTTTTTAGGTGTTATCTACTCTCTTAATAGAATATTCCTGTGGAAGTGGCTATGATGTATGATCTTGGTGTGATAGAGCTATCTGTTAGTTTGGCAGGTTGAAATCCCCTTTACTTTGGCAATTTGAGTTTGTCTTTCCTCTTGTAGGTAGAAGTGGAACCTGATTGCTGGATTTTGTTCTTGTTTTATCTCTTAGTGTCTGTTTGTCCATTTACAGCTTAATTGAAATAAATAATTGTTGTGCTTCATGATTTAGGAGGTATTACTGGTAAGGTTCACCTTATTAGTGATAGGATTTCCATGGTTCTGTTTTGAGTATTTAAATTCATGATCCAAATAAACTGCAATGGACTTACAATTTAATACTACTATTTTGACTTCTGGTATATTGTTTTATCTCCCATTCATGAGGCTCAAATGCAAAATTGGATATACTGGATCAGACCAAAAGTTTGTGTATCTTACCTTTTAAAGTATATGGCAAAAAAATGCTTAATAGAGACAAAAGGAATTGAAGGAATTAATGGAACTCCTTTCAGCCATTTATCCAAAATTCTCTGGCAGAAATTCTACCTGTTTAATTAAATATTCTGTTAAAGGGCATTTCCTTTAATGTCTTGTGCTTGCTGATTTCAATAGATGCTGACAGGTATTCTGAAAAACAGTGAACCATCCTTCATATGTCTTGTCATTACTATTTTTTTTTTTTACTTTATTACTGGACTGGAAAGAAAAATCAGAAAAAATCTAATTTAAAATGAGTTTACAGCAAAAGTAGTATTTAGCAGGGCATATAGCATAACATATGTTCTGATCATGGAATCATAGAAAAAACTCTAGGTTGGTAGGAACCTCTAGAGAACATCTGGTCCAACCTTCTGTTGAAGGGAAATCCTTAGTTCGTGTTACCCAGGGCCCTGTCAAGCTCAGAACTGAGTATTTATAGCAAGAGAAATACCACCATTTCTCTTGGTAATCTATTCCAATGTTTGTTTTCAATTAGTTCAGTTTGTTTTCGGTTTTTCTTATAGCCATGCCAAAATTTTCTGTGAAGCAACCTACATTCAATATTTGTCTTAGTGGAACAATGCAGGATGGTGTTCAGTTTCTTGTGCTGGGATGACCAAGCCTGGATACAGTAGTCCAAGTGTGGTCTGGCAAGTGCTGGAGAGAGTGGAATAATCACATCTCATGATCTGCAGGATACAGTCTTGCCAATGCTGCCTGAGGCTGTATTTAAATGCTTACACTAATATTTCTGTAGTTCTGTGGCATGGCTTTTAACATCAGCTTTAGAGTGGCAGCATGCACAGCACTCTGTATAGAGTTCTGTGAGATGGAGAAGCTCTGTTGTGAGCACAGAAAGATTTTCTTCCCCACTTCTGAACATTTGCACTCAGACTACATTGCTGCAATTAGATACTCATCCTTTTATTGTTTTTCCCTCTGGACTGCCTTCCCTGGCAGTCTCCCCTGAAGTAGACTTCAACTAAACCACTTCTTCTCTGAGCTATTCAGCAATTTTTGTAGCCCATCCTGCAGCTCTGTCCCTGTAGGTCATGCTCTGTTTTAAACTCCATCCAGCTTGAAGGTGCAGTTGGCACAAGTGCTGACAAGAAGAGAAACATTGATCTTATCACTCCTCCATCCAAGTGGCCGCAGTGTGTGATTGTGTTCTCTGGTGCAGTGTATTGATTTTATGCGTTGCTATAAGTGTTACATGGCTTCACTGTATTATCAGAACTGCAGACTGCTTTTTTCTTGTTCCACATTTCCGGTCTGTTTAGGGCTCCTGCAGCCCAGATAGTGCTTGCATTCTCTATTTATGTTCATTCTCATTAACACAGTGTGTATCTCAGCATAATGAGATTTTAGGAGTTCATGATCTTTACCAGTAGGGTAGGGAGTGGGGCAGGGTAATGTTTGTGGGTTTTTGTTTTGTTCGGGTTTTTTAAAAAAAACCAAACAGCTATTTTTTTGGTGCATTCTGTTGAGTGACTTTTTAATGATACTTTATATTTTAGACTTATATTGAGGGAGTCTGAGCAGCACCTAAGCTTTGAAAGCAATATGCTTGTATGAAAAATAGTCTGTAAAAATAGGGTTGTTTTAAAAAAAATGTTTTATTGAAGTGCAGACTGCATGACAGCTCTGAGTGTATCCCAACAGTGTATCTGTTCTGACATGTGTCCTAGTTTTAGACCTTTTCCAAGTTCATGAATACCTTTTCTTCAGAGGGCTGTATTAAAGCCCCAGCAGTATTTCTTTCAGGATACTTCATCTTGCTTGTCCTCCCAGAACAAGCTGGGATCAAGCATGTTTCCACACAGTTCTGGAACGTCCGAGAATGCAGGTTTCTCACTTGAAAGCTTCTGCAGCTGTGTGTGAGCAGTAATAAATGGTTGACACAAGCCTCTGGGGACAGCTTTAAATGGGTGAACTGTTCCCTGTTCCAGCCGTCTCAGGGATTTTTTCCCCACTGGTTGGATGCTGTGCTATGAGCCTGACCCAATCCTTAGTGACAGCTTGTCGGGCTGATTAATGCAGACTCCAGAGAATAGCTCTTTGCTCTCTGATTGATTCATTTTACCAATAGAACTCACATTCCTGTAGTGTGAATAATAAACAAGTGATTTAATGAGTACTCCCCAGCCTATTCCAATGACATATCCTGATTGAAGCAGCACATGCTTTTGGAAAGCTGAAATACTCCCTGTATGTTACATGCAGAAGATCCACTGAATTATATACTTCTCCCATAAATCCAAATTAGAAAGTTAAGGATTAATTTTCTGCTGTGCTATGCCATTAGACACATTATCAGAAATGTCACTGATGTTTAAATTGTTACTTCCTTCTAATTTTTCTGGTTCTTAACCGGTGATCATTTTTGCTCTGTGCTTCCTACCATGAAATGTGTTTCTCATGAAACTATTATGTCTTTGCAGCATTCCGCCCCCCCCCCCCTTTTTTTTAATCTCAAAAGGTGATATGCTAAAAGTAGGATAAAATTTGTTCTTCCTCAAGGCTGTCCTTATTCCCTGCATCCCTGATGGTGGTGTCCCACCTCATTCTATGGTTCTGTGTATAACTTGTTGTAGAAATTGGCTCACCAGTTCCTGTATCTTGGGAAACTCTCAGGAACACAGAAACAGATAGCATTAGAGCACTTCAGGAGGACAGGGGAGTGGTGCCAGAGCACTGGAAAGAAGGAAGAATTTCTTGTTCGTGTCTGAATGGTTTCTGTTTCCTTATTTTTCAAGAACTCTTATGCAATTAGGAGATCCTGACTCTGGATCTACAGAGTTCTCCAACAAATACATTCAAGAGAGATGTGCATAAAATGAATGTGAAAGGAGGGAAACAACACTACTGCTTACTTGTGGGAATACAGACACGGAAGTATTTTTGCCTTCTGAAGCTTTGCTATGTGCTTCATAAAGAAGTATGAGGGGCAAATGGGAGGATAAAAGCATCCTTAATCTCTTCCCCTGTGTTCCTACAGTCTCTTTCCTCCTTTCTTTCTTTTGCTAGGATCCACAGCACACAATTTGTTTCTGCCCGACGTTCAGCTGTACACCTACTGATCTATTCTCCATGCCCAGCCTTGCTGGTACTAAGGTCATACCTGCTCTTTTGTGATTCAGAATTTGAGTAACTGAGTGGGGAAGCAAAGATCCTGATGAGGTTGTGATCAGGTTTCTGAGGAATAACAGCTGCTGCCTTACTTGCTTTCTTTCCCAGCCTCCACCAGAGAAAGCTGAGAGGGTTCATTTGCACTTGCGTGAGGCACCACTTTTATAAATCTGATAGCACTGTGCCTGCATGCACACAGTTCTCTGATGTGACTTCACATTTTTGAGTGGATGATTGACAGATGTTTTTCTCTTTTCTGTTGAAAGATGCTCAGCGCCTTCCAAAGAAACTTCTCTCTGTCCTCAACTTACTGCTAAAAGGTTCTAGGAGCTGTAATTACAATACTGCTTTAATGACAGTCTGTGGCCTAATTTTTTGCTTCATAGCAGCTTGGGGGAGAGAGGGAGGCGTCTTCCTTTATTGTTTCTGCCCTGTAGTGTCTCCTGCTTCTGTCTGTTCTTCCAGGACCGCAACCTGATGCGACATTCATTTCAGCAGTGGTTCTTTTTGCTGCAGCATCAGTGCAGATTTATGTCTGGCCATTGACGCAATATATTTTATGGGTAGTCAGCTCAAGGTTTTCTGTGTTATAGGATGTGATGTGGGCAGGTTGAGCAAAGAAAATGCTCAAACCCAATAGCATGAAAAGGAAAAAGAGGCTTATTGAATTATGTTGCCTAAGATTATCTAGACTGTATAGATTTAAGGTCTGTCTTAGGGCTGAAATGAGCACTGCCGTGCTGAAACAAAAGGCAGTGTAAAGATTCAGGAACATATGCTTGAAAGGAAAAACCTTGGGAACACAAGAGTTTGCCACAGAGACATGAAAATGTCATCACTGTGCTGGCTGGACCTTAATTTTTTTTTCTCTTTGAAGGATTATTAATCTAGAAGTGGTTAAGAAACCCTGATAGAGAGCATGACATTACCTGGGATTGAGTTTGAGGTTGTTCTGATGATAAGTCACAGCTGAGCTTCTTGAGATGGAGCAGAGGCAACCTTTTGCCTGGCACTCCAAGAAGGAGGAGGAAGAAGAGGTTACAAATACTTTTGGTTCTCCAGGGTGAAACAGTGGGAGAAACTGAGTACTCTTGGTCATGAATTGGAATTGGTTTTGAGTTCTTGACAGTAGTCGAGCCCATTAAAAATCCCTTTTTAATAGACTATTGTTTTCAGTAAAGTTTTAATTTTGTAACACTTCTGCAAGCTCTTAGGAAATCAAACTTTGTTCCACAGTCCTATCTGAAATCAGTTTTTAGAAAATTACACCTGAGCCATCAGTTGCAAAAAATCACAAGAAAACAGGCAACCAAAAAACTCAACAGTTTCAAGTGAAGTCCTGAACTTGAACATCATAATCAAAAGTAGGATTTTTGAAAGGTTTCATCACTGACTGGGCTTTGCTGCTGACGAAGTCTTCTCTCTGAGAGAAGAATGTTGATGTCCAGTTTTGTAAAGTGCCTGGTACTCTGTTCAGTGACTGGCCAGATGCTGCTGCCTGAGGATTTGTTGAGCTTGCTCTCAACAGCTTCTGACAGAATCATTTGTGTCAGGAAAACTCCATTGTCTTTCCAGCTCCATGGACAGGAGTCATCATGCTTAATTATCTATCTATGCTTAGAGATGTGTGCTATGGAGGTGTGTGCTATGGATGCTGTTCCTGAGAGATTCCCCAAAAGCTCCCTTTGGAGGTGATAGATTATGGCTAAACTCGAGAGGGAAGTGCTACAGATCAGACAGGTAAATGTGATTATAAGAGCTTGTACATTGCTATTTTGTAGATGGCTTAAGCAAAGTGTGATGGATCTCAGCTTGAATATTCAATTTAGCAGAGTAAGGACAATGATCTTTCCATCTGCAGACTCACAGGGCACATGGAATTGTTTTAGCATTTTTTACTGTTTTAGTTTTTTCTTTCTGTTGTCTTTCATTTCCGTGAATAGAGTTGTCAGTCATGCAGTGGGAGACTTAATTTAAAATGTCCTTGGCATTGAGCAAAAACTGTTACCTTGATGTAGTTGCTGTTAAGTCACCTGACTCCATGTTATCTCCATTTAAGGTATTAATTAGGGAGAGAGTTTTAAAAGCTGTTTTCAAGGCCTAGTCACTCAAATATGGCAATGGAGATAGAAAATACATTTCAGCTGACAAATGACCTGAGCTTTTATTTAACAGTTCTTATTCAAAGGTATTGAATTGGGAAGACCTGCTTAAATGAGCCCATTCTTCTGCCTTCAGAATAGTGAGGTTTTGTAAAAGAGATTCCTGCTCATTTTGGACTGATACGCCCATGTGATCCCATGGCAAAAGCATAAAGAGCTCTGTTTATTCATGACTTCATGGGGACTTTCCACAGTGAGGGCAAGCCAACAGCACAGGAGCACTGCCATAGCTACCACTGAACTGGAGCCTTGAGGCAATTTCTTTACAGAGCTTTCTTTTAATAGATTTGCTCCCAAAAAGATGCCTGGTGATGCTGCCTTCCAAATAGGTTTGGCATACACTGGCCGAGCATGAAAACGTCTTATCTCTGCTGCAGATGAAAAACCTTGTAGTTTTTTGTTTTCCTAAGAAAAAACTGTGTGGCAAATGTGAGAAGAATCCAAGGTCCTGGCAGATACCATGTTTACTTTTTGGCTATGCTTTTATGAGCATAACTGAATAAATAAATAAAATCGAGACTCATGAGTGTTACAGGCAGAATGGGAGCTTCAGACAAACTGTATTAAGGAAGCCCTCCTGTTGAATCACAAGGTGCAGAAAGGATCCTCCTGTATTCTAAACTCCTCAAAGAGGTGTCTTAGTGCACCAGGAATCAATCTTGGCCCCTGAGTCTGCCAATAGTTTATCTCTAAAGGATAATATAGGTGTAGTTGAAGGTTTATAGAACTTTGTCCTACAGGAATAAGGATGGCAACCCAAATCTCTCTCTCTCTCTCTCTCTCTCTCTCTCTCTCCCTCTAGATATAAAATAAATTATTTATTTAAACTTATTATGATAATTATAATGATGAGACTAAAAGACTTTAATCAGGATAGGTAGCTATAATGACTAGTATAGTGTTCTATTTTTGGAGCAGTATTCAAGCAACTATATTAAAGCTAGCAAAATCAATTATTAAGTAGAGATTGATGTTACTCACCTGTGCTACTGACTGTGGGAAAATCTCTTTTGCTCAGCCTTGAGGAGTAACCTTGAGAAGTGTCCCCACTCAAGGGAGGAATTTCCACACATGCTTGGAGAAGGAGCATGTTAGAACAGCCCACAGTTAAAAAGTGGGATTGGATTTTTATAGTATAAAGTGATTGACTGTCAGTCCTATGTTTCCAGGCCAGCTGTGCCAGCTCAGCATCTTTATTTAAGCTGTAAGTAGTATTACTTCTTGGGTCCTTTAGGAGGTACTTCATCAAGGTACTTTTTTCTTCCTCAGAATGTTTAACTTTAGGGCTGATGATTCTGGCAGGTTTCAGCATTCTTCAGCACCAAAATCAGCATGGCATCCCTTTCTCCATTCACCACTGATAGCTTTGCAAATAAAAATGTTCAAGCTTGTTCTCCCCCACTCTAAGCAGAGAATCCTGCTACAATGAGAAGCCTAATACTTCACTGTGCTCCTGACAGGGAAACTAATAAAAATCCAAGACGAAGATAGGGACAAGGGGTGTTAAGACACCTTCTTCAAATTTCAAAGCCTTTTATTAAGGATTACAAAGCACCTGAGGGTTTGACTGTCCTAACGGGGCCATGCAGGAGGATGTGTCAGACCTGAGATCAGCACTTCTTCTCTAGTCAGGCCCCCTGTCTGCTCTAGATCATCTCTCTGCTTTTTTACCCTTGTTTATTTTTTCATGTAGTTGTAATGACCTCTGAAGTGGCAAGCAGATGAGATGACATTTTATTAGCTATGCTGTATGTGGTCCAAGTGCTGCATAAAAGTGACACTTAATGAAGCCATTTGTATCTTGTAGGTGTCCAGCTCTCCCAGCCCTATGAGACATGCATTCAATTTCTCAGCTGTGGAATTCCATAGGCTACATACCTCATATTTAGGAGAGCTCTGGGGAAGGGGACTTCTATGAGTAATTCAGGAGAGTGAGGTGATCACAGCTCCTTACAGGTCCCTGTACTTAGTTGCTGCAGGAGGCTAACCTGGGAATGTAGTCAGATAGGGTTGACCCATGAGTGTAACCTACTGTCCGATTGTGGCTCAGATGTTCTAAGTTGGCCACCTGTGATGCACGTAGTCACATCAGTTGATTTTATTGACTGAGGTAACTTGGAGAGCTTTTAACTTTTTGTGCTTTTAGTGCTTCTCCAGCCTGGAAGCCGATCTGCAGGTTTCACAGAAACAGTGGCTTTGTTAAGTCAATGAGACCCTGCACAGTAGAGCAGAACTTGCCTGCGAAAATACTGCTGTTAGTGAAAGTGTGACAGAAGAAAATAGCTCAGTTTGTCTCTAAAATCCAGGGCTGATACTTTAGGATTCAGAGTCAGCAGAAAAAACACCACATAAAACTGTGTTTGAAAACTGCAACCCAAACATGACTGATGCAGAAAAAATTGAGATGTAATGTAACACTGGACCTCCCTCCTGCTTTTTGACATTGGCTTTTGGAAACGAGCCATGCTCAATGCAAAACACTGGGGAATATGAGTGGTTTAAATTTTTGATGCTCAGGACAGAAAATCTATTTGCTTGAAATGGAAAATAGAGCTCCCTGTAAGAGGGGTTGTGTGTCATCATTGGCACGTGAAATAATTTTGTCTTGATAATTATAATTTTCTATCTAGTAGTCAGATCTGGCACTAGAAAATACCTGCTTTTTACTGACTTGCAGTCAGGTTTTTGCTAGATTCGTGGGAAGTTTGAAGTAAGTGAAAAATTGATAGAGGAGCTGCAGAGACTAAAAAAACCTATCTTAAACCCTGGTACATAGTATGTACCTGCCATCCAAGAAATTAGTCCTGGGAGGATGCTTTAACTTGTATTATTCTATCTGTCTCTGTGACTCTGCTATTCCTCTGGGATCCTGCAGGTAACCTAGCGTGGAGCATGGTGGGGCTCTGCCTGTGCTGTTATATGCAGAAGTACCACCTCAGGGACATCACTCAGTAACTGAGGTTCTGCTTGATGAGGTTCTAAATTAAAAAGCAGTAAAAGGTGCTCCCAGCAGCTGAGCATTTGTGATCTGAGGTGGGAAATGCTTCTCCATATATATTTACAGATGGTGAGTGTTAGAGAGTGATTTATGGAAGAACTAAGAATTGAACCCATATCCGCTGAGGCTTGATTAAAGGTCCTGTCTGCAAGGCTGTTCTTCCTCCCCTTAGGACCTCTAGATGATGATGGTCTTTCTCATGTGTTACAGATTTTTTGAGTCGGTAATTCTACAGACACTGTCAGTAGTCCACAAGGTCTCCTTTCTGGGTGACACTGAATCCAAAATGATCTGTAGCATTGGTGGGAAGGTAATGTCTCTTGAAAATTATGTCTGTGTTGGCCCTCCAGCTTTTCCAACTGGAGAGGAGGAGAGGAATTGCAGGAGAGGGAAGCAGTAAATCTATGTCTTTACAGAAAACAGAATTTGTGATTACTGTGTTCTGTAATTATGGTAGAACAGTTGATTGTAAATGTTGATTTCACTTGAAATGAGAAAAGCACTTGAAAGGTGAAGGGAATATAAATTAGACTTAATGAATCCTTCCAGAAGACAGCTGAACTCCATGTGCTGATTACTAGGGTCTGTCTTGACCCTCAGACTTGGCGTTCTCAGCCTTGGTGAATGGTGTCTTTGACTGTCTTTCAGGAATCTGTAATGCAACCCCTCCACTCAGCCCCAGTGTAGAAATTTACTGTATTTCTTATTCTCTTGGCTGCTGTTTATCATTAAACAAAACACATACTCATCAGAAAAAGTGAGCCAGAGCTGTCGTATTCTTGGAGGATTGCTAATGAGAATAGAGTTTTTAATTACAGTGGATCATTACCACATGTAAACTGACCATCTGTTAGAGGGGAGTATTTGTGAAGGAGAGAAAAAGGACATAGTTTGTACCTTTCAGTGTGGGTGCTGCTCACTGATAAAATATTAATAGATGTTAGCCAGGAGGGCTTTGGAAGTTTCATCCTGTTGTTCTTAATGACTGGATTGTCATTATGAAAGGAAGTTTCCCTCTGCAGTCTTCCCAATAATGGGTGCTGTCCAAGCTGACCCAAGTCCTCATGCTGCAGCCTGGCACTTTGTTTAATTCATGCAGTTTTGTCACTTTAATGACGATTTTGTTGGAGGTTCTTAGGCCAGGGTGGAGGACTTACCTTTCTGCTTTTAGGCTTCATGGGCATTTATGCAGTTGGTATCATTGGAAGGAAGTCTTGGGAAAGCACAGATTCTCAAAGCAAATGCACTGAGTTTTGTGCAGTGCATTTCACAGGTGATGTAACACGAGGCTGTCATGCACACGTGGCCTTCAAAAAGGACGAAGACTGCAGAAGTGAAGAGTGAATGCTCAGCAAGCCTTTAGTCTGGAAAGCAATCCAAAAAGGCAAATTGTCATAATTTTAATGAAGTATTTGTTAGCATTATCATAGTGTTTTTAAAATATAAAATTAAATTACTGGATTATTTTAATGATGCATGCAAATAGCAACATGGTTGTGTGTCTGTGTGAAGATTCTGTCTGCAGTGGTGTACTCATTATAAGATGTTGCTCTAAGAGAAGTTAGACCTTTCTTTCTTGCACCAATAGTAATGCAGGAGTGATGGAAGATAAATCTTTGCCTCATCTGTTGCACTTCCTCACTGAAGTAAAGACATTCCTCTGAGAACACTGATTCTCTATGCCTGGCATGATGCTGAAGAGAAGCTCTTCTCTGCTTCACTAACTTTTGTTAATGGCCCCATCCAGTTAACCTGTACCCTGAAAAGTCCATGATCATTCCCTAACTTATCTCCTCTACTTCTTCAAGCCATGCATAAGGATAAGTTTAGCTAAGCTGATCTGTATCCTGGTTGATTTGTCTATCTTTTGCTTTTCAATGCAATTTTCTGTTGAATTGGGCGCTAAGGTATTTTAAATTGATTATGTTAACTATTTATGATCAGAATAATATGGTAGGAATGTGTCATATTGCAGTTTGCTGAATGTCTTTGGCTGTGGTCTTTGCTAATGGACAGTTCTAATTGGGACTGTTGTACCAACACCTTTCTTGATCTGTTTAGAGCCCATACCTGTTGATGCTTAAGAAAACGGAAGGAAACTTCTACTCACTGAAGTAATAGTGTTGTACTGTGGAGGAAAACAACTTTCTTTTGTGACCTTTGATCTCAGTACTCACTGAAGTAAGAGGTTTGATTGCCCATATCTTAGGATGCAGAGCAGCACATCAATAAAATTCGCAGTTTTTCTGTGTTTGTGCACATCATCCTAACTGATCTAAAGGAGGAGCAAGGCTTTTTAATTTCCAGTTTGCATATCCTGTTCAGTCCTCTAATTGCCAAAAGTAATATTAAATACTCTAGGGAGAAGGTCATTTATCAGGAAGAGGAATTTTGGGACTACTGAAGAATTAGGTTATCTTTACATTATGAAACCAGTGTCAGAATTAGGTCACTATTTCCTTTAATGTCTCTGTGTAGCTGGCTGAAAAATCTACAGAAAATCTAAGATAGCTATGGGTATGTTATTTATGAGACAGGGAAGAGCACTTGGTTTTCTGGGTTGATGCTGGTCCAATGCACTGCTAAGGGATGCACTGATGCTGCAAATCACTCATGTGTATCAGTAAAGACACTTTTCTCAAATCTGTGTAAAATTGATGCCTCAAATAGTGTTTGGGGGCCATCTAGCAGATGATGGTTTTATTTCCTTTGGATGAGAGGCAGAACAGCCTTCCTGGCCACTTTTCAGAAGTGTTGGAGTGCTAATCCTGGACTCCTAGCCAAGACCAGCTCGGGTAATTCGGTTGTGCCTTCTTAAATTCCACATCGTGTCCGAGTGGGCTGACTATCCTTCAACCCATGTCTCAAACATGGTGTCAGAGATAGGTATTTTCCCTGCTGTAACTTGTGCTGGTAATGTGGATCTCACACAGTGCTGTCTGTGGCTCTTGCTTTTGCCACCATTGTTACTGTCCTCTTATTATTATGCTGAGGTTTGTAGGAAGAGATGATACCTTTATCTGACCAAGTAATACAGCTAGAGAAAAAAAGCCTCAATGTAAGTGTCAGTAGAATGTCTAGAGACTCCTAGAGATCTGGGCCTGGTTTTTCATGGTTTTGTGTAGATGCGGAGTTAAAGGCAGGGTCTGTTTTGGGAGTTTACACACATGGAAGATGAGGCAGGTAAAGGGATAAAAATATGCAGTGATTGATGGGGTGACATTTGCTGGTGAAACGGGAGTGGAATTCATTCTGGAGGTGGTGAGTTAATTCACGAGGTATAGGAAGGGAAAAGAAATGCAGAAGAGGTGGGACCTCACAAACTTCTAGGCCAAAGGAGATGGGGAAGCTGGTAGAGCAGAGCTGAGACTGGCAGGTTGGCCAAGCTGTTGTTCGAGTGAGTGGCTGACTGAAACAGTGGAAACAGACAAAACCCTCTGTGATCATCACTACCATTTTGCCTACTGTGGAACAAACTGGGATTCATAATCTTTGCTCGGTCTCTGAGTCAGAGTTCCTGGTACCCAGTTCTGCATGGCTTGGGGTGAGCACGGGACAGTGTCTGTGGTTACAGAATGGGGAAAAGTACCTGGTTTGAGAGTTTAAGATACTTTGGGGAATACAGGTAGTCCCTGATCTTGACCTCTTCGTTCATTTGCCTCTGGACACTGTGAATCCATGGGTGGAATGGTGCTTACATCACTGGTGATTGCTGTGGTCAGTTCAGCTACCCTGCTCTCTACTGAAAGTGATACAGATCTTTTTAGGTAGCTTATGTGAGACAGCTTTTCCTCTGAATCTGAAAGCAAAGAAAAGAGGGTTGCCAGTTTAGAATTAGTGTTTGGAAGAATATAATCTGATTGAAAAAGTCACTAGAGGAGAACCCTGGACTGTTCTTTAAACCATCTGGCTCTCAAATGGCTCTCTTCCAGCTACTGTGGAGATCTCACTATTTGTTTGTGATATTGAGGAACCCAGTAATACCAATAATATTGCCATAAACACATCTGCTCTTTATGTTAGTGTCATGGGGTATAGTTACTTTTTACTATGCTAGTTTATGTAAACTATCCCTGCAAAAGTGGATTTTTCATTCAGAAGTTCCCTGCATAACTTGATAACTGCTTGTCTTTGAGCAACAAAATACAAAAAGCAAAATGTTTGGTCATTTTGTGCAAACTACAGAGACTGGCCTGCACATGGCCCAGCAGTGAGGGAGGTGGGAGATCTCTTCCCCACTGGCTTCTCATGGCCCCCATACCTAATGTGAGTACAAGTGGCATTTGAAATAGCCTAGCCTTAGGAACAGAATAATTCTTTACTCATTGCAGTACTTGTTCTGAATTAGGAGAGCTCAGCAAAAATTTTTTTAGTGTTCTTTTTTCTTGTCAAAACCCAGTCTGCTGACAAAATGCACAGGTCTACATTTGCTTTTTGACTGCTGAGTGGAAGTAAGTTTTATGTTTTATTTAACTATGTGCTTGCACAGATGAACCATCCTAGCAGATGATGGGTTTATTTCCTTTGGATAAGAGGCAAACCAGCATATTTTCAGTGCTTCAGCTACCCAGGCTCTAATTTTGTTTTTGTGGTGTTTTTATTTTTTTTTAATGATTCTTGTCCTCAGTTCTGAATCCTTAGTTACCCTATTACTGAGCAGCTGAACATGATCACCCAAGAGAACAACTCTCCAATTTTTTTGTGTTCTGGAAATACTAGGTTTCAAACTTTTAGAAGAATGTCTTGTGTTGTAATGCTTACAGTGCTCAGTAGGCAGAGATGTGGAGAAGGGAAAAAGAGGAGGACAGATGAGTCCTTATAAGTAAAAGAGTTTGGTTGGTTGGTGTTTGAGCCTGCTCATAGTCTTCTGACTAAATTAAACAATGGAGAGTCTCTCAAAAGTTATGAAAGAAATCAATTTCTATTTAACCCTTAAAATAATGAATTGTCATTTTGTGCTGTTTGTTTCAACAGCATTAGTGTTTTGGTGTTCTGCTTTCTCAGTCTGAAATAAGTACCTTCTCTTTGTGTAGTACCTCTTTTTTTTAGTGTGTGCTGACACTGTATGGGTAGATGAGAGACATGTCTTGATGTTACCTTCCTTGACTAGATTTAAGCTCCATTTGAAACCAGTAAGGGGATGATTTTACCAGCGAACAATAAGACATCACCGTAGGAGTTAGAAGTTGAGAGATTTCAATATTGCCAAATATTGGGACCTTAATTCTCCAGTTACTTTAAGGTCTTGATCCTGGAGTAATGTGCTTATTAAAATACTAGCTGAAAAGAAAGCAAGCCAAAAAGCTAGGCAGAGCATTAGACCTGGCAGAAAAGCTTGAAAACAGGAATAAAAAATGTAAGGGTGGAATTGAAGACACAAAACCAATCCAGAATATATTCGTTAATACAAAATATCATTGTGGGGTTTTTTGCTTGTGGGGTTGTTTGTTTGGCAGGTTTTTTTAGTGTGTTTGGTTAGTTTTTACATTCCTAAATGTAAGTTTCAGAGGCACCTCACTGTTAATTTTTACTGTAAACAAAGGTGTAAAGAGTAAAAGGCTAAGTGTCCATTTGGAAAGCAAGTAATTGGGCCATTTTAATAACAGGTTGGAAGTGAAAGAGACTTCTCCCATTGACTGATGATGCTCAGCTCCTTGAGTGGGAGATGAGTCATGACTCAGCACTTTGCTGTCTTCTATTCCAATCGATCCATTTATCAAGGGAGCTGAAAGGGGCATTCAGAGTGAGGGAGTTAATACAAAAAAAGAGAATGAAGAACCCTAGGGGGTCAATAACATTGTTCCTGCTTGTAATGGCAAGGAGCAAGTTTTAGCTGTGGAGGAGAAAGCAAGGCAATGTACTTCAAAGCAGATTTTTATCGAGTAACTGCAGCAGTCTCTTGAAATGCTTCCTAATTCTTATTAGTTGTTCTGTGAAATGAGATCCTGTTTCGTGGAGAGGTTTTAAGGGCAGGAGTTCTGCTTCCTCATGAATTAGAGCCGTGCTTTGCCCATCATGGGTGCCATTGTATGCAAAGAAACAGTAATGCCAGTAAAGTAGAACTTGTTCTTTCCTTTTCCCCACACAGCAAAATTTCTTCCAGAAGCCTACAAGAGTCTAGGTTTGATTTTCAAACAGACCGTCAGCTGCGCCATGTTACCTTTGAAAGCTGTTTCACAAAAGGAGCAAATGCTTAGTCAGCACCTTTCATGCTGACTAGAAGAATGCCAGGGAATAGAGATGTACAGAGAATACCAGAGATGTATAGAGTGGGTAATGTGTAGAGATAGATGTATAGAGATTAGAGATGTATAAAATGGAGAGTGCCAGGTGTAGTGCTTGTCTGTTGTACACATTAGCAGGATCTTGAAGTGAGAACACAGATTTAATCTGAAAAGAGATTTAATCTTAAATACATTCCTGAATATGTTCAGCTATATCATAAGCTCCTTTGACTGCTGTCTTCAGTTGTGTGCACCTTTGACTATATCCAAATTAACAGGGAGATAAAATTTATTGCAAGCCAGAGCTGTTCGCTGTATACTTTGCTAAATAAGATGTGCCTGTTACTGCTCTCTTTGGAAGACTTTCTATTATTAGGAAAGAACTCAGTTGCCCAGTATCTAAAGCATATGCTTTAGGACAGCTACTCTGTAGCTCTGAAATACTTTGAGATCAGCCAGTGCCTGGATTTAATCATGCAGCCAGAAGCTGGCTGATGTAGTCCTTGCTTGCAGAAGGGAGTAAGCAAGCTTATTTGGGGTACTGCTGAATCTGACATCTGGAAGTTAGGAGGTCCATAAACAGGCAAAGCCAAGCCCACTGTGTGCTAGGTAAGTGGGCTCTGGAATGCTGCTGTTCTCTTGTTTTCTGCTCGGTCTGTAGTGCTCTGATAAAGTCAGAAACCACAATTTTGCTGCTTGTAGGGTTGTGCCACAAGTGACTGGTGATTCTGTAGCAAGGGGTGTTTCAAAGCTGGTAGTGAAGCGGATAAGGAATTAACTTTTCCCCTAGGTGTTGTAGAAATGGATTCTTGTGGAATTTGCTCTCATTCCTACTCGTTTAGGCCTGCTGTGATGTATGCCCAGAGAAGGGGTTTCTAATCAGAGGGTTTGTAATAATCATTGTGTAACCCCTCCTGTACATGATGCATAAAGAGGAATCAAAGTCATGGAAGTTGGAAGTGTGGTGATCCTGCAGCCAACATTTCACAGAGCTAAAGTAATGTTTCCTGGTATTTAAACAACTTGAGAGGAGGATGAGCTTTTATACAATTTCAGAAAGAGCTGAAGTAAGAACTGACTTGAATCAGCCTTTCATCTGTCTCGAGTGCTGTGTGTTAAGAATTTGGAAAACATTTGAGTAAGACAGTGTTGCCGGGGGAATGGGCTGAGCTAATTTTTTACCTCGTTGAAATGGAAATTCCTTTCTGTTCTCTGTGCTGAAGCTTTCATAATGGGTGAAAAATTAACTGTCTGCTATCCTTAGTGTAAGCAGGTGTCCTTTAGCTGCAGAACAGAGGAATTTGGGTTCTATTACACAAGCTTTCTACACCTGTGCATCTCATCCTGGTGGTGTTCCAGAGAGAACTGGTTGAGGTAATCTCTGTCCTTGTTCATCCTCTAATGTTGCTGATTAGATGCTAGGAAAGCTGCCAGTTGCTATGAGCAACATGGGGACTGGGATGGGCCAACAGGTCCTTTCCTGTCAACTGGGAATTTTTTCAGTGTGTTTCAAACTGTTGACCTAGATAAGGTGAAAGATGGGATATCCCTTGACCAGCCTGTCATCCCTGGAGCTATCTGGCTCATTCCCATCCCTGCATGCTATCATTTATAGTTCAGATGCTGAAGGACTGGATGATGCCTTGCTTTAATGCCAACACACACTAAATGGATAAAGCAAAAAGCATTTATTAATTGACTTTCTTAAAACCCTAATTTAAACTTAGATGAAACTTGCCTCCCCAGGTTATTACTGAATTTCTGGTATCCTGTTAATACATTTTTCTTTCAAAAGGAGATTAGTAGTGATATATGAGCAAGGTAGTGGAATGGCAGGAACTCAGGTATTCTGAAATGAAGTATTGTACAGCACGTTGACAGTGACCTGTAACAGCTGCATGGCTTAGTGAAGGGTTTGGGAGTATTTTTGTTTTTAATGCCTCAGTTGCCAGTGAGTTTGCAACTTTCCATCAAGCATGTTAGAAGCTAGTCAAAAGCTTCCTATCTGGAGCCAGTAATTTAATTAGATTTAAAAAAACAAAAAGAAAGAAAAGATTAGCATTACAAAAAGGCTTACAACAATTCTTGATAGTGCTTGCTAACTCTGTGTTTGTGTGTGCACACATGTGGGTGTGTGTTTACAGGAAAAAAAAAAAGAAAGGGAGGAATTGCTCTGATGTTATGTAAGCTTCCCAGCTAACTCCTGCGTTGGCTTCCCTGTGCCTGTTTCTGCCAGCTTTATTACTTCAGTAAGATTTGTAGATCCCCGTTCTAATGATCATTATAGATGAAGGCAAAGAAAACATCCTTACCCCATAAAGACTGTAGTTAAGAAATTTGGTTTAAGGGCAATGGATGATGCCCAGGCAAAAGGGAAATTAAGGGAAAGTTGCAGGTTCACTGGTCTGCGTTAAGTTCTTAGTGCTTTATGTCTTGGTTGGTGACAGTCAAGTTAACTGGGTGAAATTGGCTGCTGTTTTTCAGAGAGCTTTTAAAAGATTTCTTTGCAAAAATTGCTTTGTAATTTTAAGTGTTGAATTGATGTCATGCAGTGTGCTTGACAAAAGAAAGTAAATGGTGTTTGGAAGATAATGGTGTCAATGAATACTTAGGTGAACCACGTGTAGAAAACAGGAAAAAGGAGTTTTTACAATTGAAGAAAAGAGGTGGTGAGTTTTGTAGGGATGTGTTGCCTGCCAGAAGTGTGGAATGATGTGGAGGCACCTTATATAATAAATATGCCACTACATGGCTGCTGAACTGCAGTGGCATTGCCTCTCACTGACACAATTCTTTACAAAAAATCATAGAATCCATCATCCAGTACTGAGGAGTAGAACAACGTCCTTGCTTTTATGTTGAGAGTTGTTTCATTTGTCTGTGTTGACACATCAATTACTTCTACATTTAGAGTTAGGATCTAATTAATTGGAAAATTAAGTGCCTTGCAGTCATTGCCTAGTTAGAGTGCAGCAACAACAGCTTCTTTCTCTGGTACTGACACTCAGAAGAAATGCATTCCCCCCGCCCTTCTTTCCTTTTTTTCTTTCTTTTCTTTCTTCCCTGTGAGCAGGGATTTGTCTGAGTGGCTGCATTTGCCCTCACCCATGGCTATGTGTTAGCCACACATTTGAGAGCACTAGAGGCGCCTTTGAGATGTTCCAATGTCTATCGAGTGTCCAGGCAGATCCAGTGCAGTACTGGGGTTCTCTTCAGCTGTGTACGTCACAGACAAGAGAATTTTTGACACCTCTATTATGGATAAGGCAGAAATCAGGAAGCTAGCACATCTCTTGGAACCATAGTGTCATATTGGAAGCTGGCAGATTTAAAAATAAGCCTTTCATTTTGTGCTGGACACATTTGCTTAGGTGTGGATGACAAGGTGTCAGAACCTAATTTTAATTGGAATCTTTTTCTGACTTCATTGCCGGTTTCTAAGGTGTTGCTATTGTATGCATCACAAGTTAAAATATCTCTAGTCTTCTGAGCAAGAAACTTCTATATATAATGAATTTCTGTAGTTTCACTGCCCTGACAGTGCACTAGAGGCTTCATCTGTGCTGTTATGAAGTGTTCTGTTGCATTACACAGAGATATTGATCTAAACAAATCTTATATCAAGTAATTATCACTTGCTCATTCAACATCCCGCTCTTCTGGCATTCTTTCATGGCACAGTATTTAGAGATTCTGACAACATTTCCACTGTAAGGCTGTATGTGGAAGGCTTGTAATGTCAAGCAAATGGCTTTCCTGTGATCTCACTTCTTAATCTTGCAGAAGGAAGAACCTGCAAGTCATGTTCAGCTCTGTATGTATGGGCTAACAGTGAGGGACACAGCAAAAAAGCTACTGTCATTCAGCAATTCTCTTCCTCCACTGTGTGGGTGACAAAACACAAAGCAGTGGATGCCAAAGTCCACAGATTTAATGTATAGAAATCCATACTTGTTCTCTATTAATTTGCTCCTGTTTGGCTCAAACAGTGACTTTAACAGTTTGATTTATGGTGCTGATGTTTTGCTTACAAATTGGAGACGTTACTGTGCTAAGTCTACGTTTAAAATCAATGCAGAGTAATTGCAGCGTTCTCATAGTTTAATGACATTAACAAGAGAAATGTGCTATAGCAGCAATGCTTGGCACAAACACAAGCTATTACAGCTAAATTCCATGTCCATTTCCAAGCTAATTTCAACAAAATTTTACAGTGTAGTTCTTAGTTGGTTCCTGTGGAAAAAGGGATGAAAAACATCAGGCTGAGCTATATCTTGATTAACAATATTGCAACAGCATTCTGCTTATGACCCATATACTGTTTATCTGTCCTCCAGATGCAGTTCTTCAGATGCCTGTCTCCAAGGATCTGCTGCCTCTTTTGTTTTAAAGAATAAAATATTTGATCGTGTTGAGAATCCTTAGGATGCAATCTTTTGTATTCTGTGATAACTTTAACATTTGGTCCCATCTTCTTTGAATTTGCCATTTTAGCAAACATGTACTGTGGAGAAATATGATCAGTTGTATTTGGTATACGTACATCAACATATTCCCAAGTTCTCCATACGACTGGCACATCGCCTGCTAGCAAAGCAAGTTGCTCAGTCTGATTGAGAGTTTTTGACTAAAGGGTTTTTTATTTGCCTAGCTTGCAAATTGGAGAAAGTTTGTGGTACAAGCAATGGGAATGTGCAGTCATGTGTCATTTTCTCCAAAGGTGTTTGTGGGTTTTCTTTTGGTAGACTAACCAACAATGGTAACTGCAAATCCACAGTAGTGGTGTAAGGCCTCAGGAGTGGCTGCTGAGGGTCTGGAGATTGCTTCTGAGTTGTACTGTTGCAGTTTACCTGGCAAAGCTTAAAGTTGGCTGCGACCCTATGAGTACTTATACTCCTGATAGGAAAGAAGCAAGTGGAATTTCATGTATAATGTCCTGCTGGATATCAATTAAAGGTATAAGAAATGTGCACAAGACTTGTCATGAGAGCACTGAACTAGCCAGTAGTTTAGACAAAAGGATGTGTGTTCTTCGGCTGAAGCCATAGTATGGCCTGGTGTTTTCTGATGCGTGACAGACAAATAGTGGCAGCTGTCGCAAAGCATTTAATTTCAGGTTTGGCCTGATTACAAAATCGATTNTTACTTTCAAACCAGCACACCAGCTATGTTTCTACACACCTCCACTTTGCAAAAATGTAAAAGATGGAAGTTACTTTATAGCTGCATGAGATGATTGCTCAGTTTGGCTGTACAGATGTGCAGGCGTGTATGTGTGTTATGACTTCAGTGTGAGATTCAAGTTCTGCTGCTGCACAGAACTTAAATAGTTTTGTTATATAGATAAAGGAATTTTCTTTCTAGATGAATAGGAAGTTAATAATATGAGTGTCAAACATAGAGTTAAGGGAGTATGTCGATATTGTGCTATTTTTTTTTTCAATGCGAGAAATTATTTCTCTCTTTGGTCTCATTCAGTTGGAGGGAAAACACTTTGATTACTACTCTTAGTACTGATGAATGCCAAGAACTGTAAAAATGCCAGTAATGTTTTGCATTACCTCTTGAGGAAAAAAAAAAAAAGGTTTCTGTCTTGATCTTAGGAAAAATTTATTATTGTTATTGTACCCTCCACTATACCAAATGTATACTTCACTATACCAAAACTACCCTTGCTGGTTTTCTTACAGCACTGTTTCCTGGTTCTGATGTCTTCCCCAGGGCTGAAAATGTGCTTGGAAGTTCAGGTGTTGGTATCTTCATACACACATTAATAACATTTTACTATCACTTTACACTTCCATAATGCCTTTAATCATGGTACTGTGACATGTTTACTGTAAGAATATTTGGAATGAATGGCTTCCCCTGCCAGAGGATTACAAGCACTGTACAAATAAGAAAGATGGGAAGCATAATAGAAATGATGTGGCCAGGGTCAAGTGGCTGGCCATTAAATATCAGCACCAGAGCTGGGTACAAATGTTGACACTTAGTGGTAGACTTGAGAATTAAAGCCAGTAGCTGGGGGTAGAAGTATTGACTTGAAGCTAACTTAGGTTAAGTCTTATTATCCTACTGAAGTTTTACATTTAATGTATTTTACACTTGGGAAAACTGAAGGGCTTTAATAAAGAAATGCAATGAGCCTGTCATTGTGGAAGAGAAAGATAAAGGATATAAACAAGTTCATGGGGGTATGTAGTGTGTGCAGGCAGCCACCTTTGTGCAGGAAGGGACTGTAACATTCAATATCTATATCAAAAGTATGGCATCATTCTGTTTTGCAGCCTTTTAAGGCTTGCTGGGGAGTACTAATAAAATGGTAGTAGTGATCCACTAGTGCATCAAAAGGATGTGTGGAGTAGTATAAGAAATTAAAGGAACATTCCTTAATTAAAGGGTGCACTTAGGGTAAAGAAAGCACTTTTATCTTTTATGTGAGTTCATGTATGTGAGAAAGGAGGCAAAAAAAAGGGATGCAATGACAGGATCTCTCCCTGGTGCCATCACTCTTGCAGTAAATTCCTGAGCATTTAAAAAAATGTTTCCTGCTCGTGAATGTTTCTCCACAGCTGATGATGGAAAGAAAGGAATGGGTCCAGTGTGCTGAGTTCTCCAGAGGGGTGCAGTAAGTGGTTCATATGTTGGAGGGACAGGGGCTGAAGGTGACACTGAATTGATAAATAAGGATGAAAACTCTCATCCTAACCATGTAGAAAAGTGCCAGAGGATGAGAAAAGAAGATCCTTCATGTCTGGCATCTGTTCTGTATGCTTACCAGAGGAGAGGATGAGGGTGAAAAGTTGCTGGAGGAAGTGGGAAAATACGTACTGAAGCAAACATGTGGAATTTTAATGAAAAAACAGCTTCTTGTCACACCAGATTGTGGAATCTCATATTCCACCGTGGTGGCCAGACCAGCTCAGGCCACCTGCGTTGGAGTTGGGCATGGTGGAGGCTCAACTGTGTGATCCTAAAGAGAAGCTGTTTGCTGCAAGATTTGATGCTGGGAATCAGCAGATGCTGCTCTGTGTTCCCATTCAGAAATAGTTAAATGTGCTGTATTTCAGTAAGGCACAATATCCCTATGGGAAGATTGCTGGGATGATGTGTTGGTTTTCCTTACAGCTGCCATATTTTCAAGCTGAATTATTTTTGTCATCTCTGTAAGATAAAGTCCTGTTTTGACCTGTCTAGTTTTCATTCAGGGGGTTTATGTATGTCCTTTTAAGCCTTCTCTGGCACAGGAAAGACCCAGAGAAGTACCAGGTTCTAATCTCAGTGCTCCCATTAGTTTCACGTGCTGTTTCAACGACAGATGTTGGAATTGTGGTGCTGATTTATGAGCTATTAGGAAGAGTTGGCTGGGTGGCTTAATGGCTGGTTACAGTGCTGTCAAGGGTGTGAGAGGATCACACACTGACTGTGCTGTGGTGCAGCTTCTGCATTAGCTGATTTCTCTTTGGTGTGAAATGGAGGTGTCCTGATGATTTTTTGCCATTTTGAATTAGCATTTTTTTCAAGATGTTCTGTCTGATGTGGAGAGGGAGACTAAATGCTACTGCTTGAATCGGTGTCTTCCCCAGGACAACCTGAACTATGTCATCCCCAACCCGTGCTACTTCAAAGTCATTAAGTGTGCCCCTGATCATTAAAGAGCTCCTTCAAGGGAGGCAGTGCACCTGAGAAGTGCTGCTCTCAGCTAGCTGTCATGTGTGTTGCTGGGAGCTCACAGATTATTAAATGACATTCTTATTTCTTCATCCTCCAAGTTGTATGGACATCTGTGCTGTTTCTACAGTCCTTCTGATGACAGATTTGGTATGGACAGGACGAGCCCCCTTTTTTCTCAGGCTTGATGATGGGGTAAGAACTCAGGACAGAGGAATTCCATTAGACTTGTTCAGGCAGGCAATGTGTGATGTGTTACAGTGCAGAAAGGCTTGTTCAACACACTTTTGTAGACCTGCCCTCCATGTGTGCAAGCCATAAAACACTCTAGTAGATTGGATCAAACTAAATGTCTTTTGTACCAAGCATGAAAAATATAAAAAAGCTCTCACACTCTTCAGGAAAATGCTAGGCATCCAGGTCTGTACAGGAGTATTGATATTGTTACTCAGAAATGACCATGTGCTCCTTGTGAGTGGACAGCATTACAGAGAAAGCAAATTACCCCTATGGGTCCTAGAATTCCTGCTTTGTGGAAGCTCCTTTCTGAGCCTAAATCTGTGCTTCTGTCTGCTTTGCTTTTATAGTCAATTCACACCTCTAAGCTTCCTGAGAGCTTTATAGTGCTAGGAGCACTACAAACCCATGAAGTCTGTGTTTTATGCTCCCAAAGAGACACCCATCAAAATCAAGCTATAAATACTCTTGTTTACCAGTGTCATTCCTAGGGTTATCAGGCTGTTTGTGATGGGGGAATTTCTAATACGAGCATTGGGATTTTTCCTAGTGGTCTGGGATGAAAATCAGGAAGGATTAGCATTATGCTACTGTGAAGGTCAGAGGCTAAAAGCAAGTAACGCTTTGTAGGAAAACATACTCCTTTTATTATAATTGATTCCCCACCCTCTCAAAAAAATGCAAAACAACAACAAAAAAAGCAACAAAAAGAAATTATTTTAGGTGTACAACTGCTTTGTTAGATTTGCATTCATCTCGTCCTCCCTATGTTTCTTCAAATCATATGCATAGATTTTGCTAGGAAGCAGCTAGGTTTGACATACACCCAGCCTGGATTTAAAGCTGATGAAAATTGATCATTCAGGGCAAGGACTCTTAACAAACTCCTGAATTGTAGACTGATGTCGTCTTTGCTCCTCAATGCTATAAACTCAGTATGAGCTGCTGCAGAATTATTTCTGCATGATGAAAATAGCCTCTGTTACTCATCTCTCACAGCTACCACTAGCAGCAGTAGGGATTGGTAGGATAATTATCATATAAGCATTTTGCTGTGAATATTGGGGATAAATACACACTACGGTATTTGCAGTTGCATGACACAGAAAATCTCAGGGTTCTTAACATTTTATGTTTATTTCAGTCAGAGGGAATAATTTTGTTCCAAGCTTGAGACACAAAAGGCCATGTTACTCTTTCTTCTTGGCGGCTTTTGCTCAGCCAAAACACTGTGAGAGGAAGGACAAGCTTGAGAGGAGTCACAGCCAGTCTGTGATTTTGGGAGACTTCTGGTCTGATTACTCTTGTTCTATAGACTTTCAATGGTTGTTTCAGACTTTCAGACTGACCTTCAGCAGTGTACTCTGCTGGTGTATCTGTTCTTCATCTCCCACTTTGAGATATTTGTGCTTTTCTTGCAAGGGTATTTAATGGGAAAATTCATTGCTACCTGTGAAATGCCTTAGTAACACAGTGAGGGAGCCATATAAGTATCTAGATTGATAAATAAATGCAAATTACACTACTTACAGATGAGGTTACCTGGGTACTCACCACAGATGTCTCATTGTAACATCATTATAAAGTCTCAGCATGCACTCATGTCAGTGGTAAGTCATCTATAAGGTACAGTGTGTTGCGTGTTCTTCTAATATTATTCTAAGTATTGAGTATTTTAATCTCTGTGATGGTAGGAATTTATGCCTGAGGAAGTGAAAGCAAAGTGGCTGGACAACAGTCACAAATTTCTTACAGGGGTTATTACTGTACACTCAAACTGCATATTTACCCCTAGGAACAGGGAAAGGAAGCAAAATAAGAACTCTGTCTTATTGGCTCTTGGACAATAAATAGAGTTGCAGAATGGAGAATTCAATTCACTTGAATTCCAAGTGCTTTGAATATGTATAGCATCAAAATGGCCCACACTTGTCTGAGGTTCATAGACTATTCCTATCATTATTTAAAAATGAGCAGAGTAGAACCTGCCCAAAATTTGTCCTGAAAGCCTCTGGAAGTAAAGCCCTTGCATAACTCTAATGCTCCATCAAGCATAACCAGTGAGCTGAATTCTGTTCCAGTAGCTGCAGAAGGTTACTAGAATACCCAGTGCTCATTTTCAGGGTATTTTGTGTGCTCATTTCCAGCTTCTTAGAAACAACAGAAGAATAAATACTGCTGAATGGAAATTCAAGAGAGTCTTGGGTAATGGTAAAGCTGTGGCATGCCTCAGATCCTGCAATTCTTATTTTTAATTGAACAGATACCTTTAATGAATCACTTAATCACCTGATAAGTGGCCTGTTTCTCCTGCAAAGGTACTGTGATTGGAAACTGATTGTACAACACTGATTGTAAAAGATGTACTGAGTGTTTAATACCTAACTTGTTTTCATTGTCCTGTGCCAAGGAAGAAGAAAATTGGACTGTTCTAAAGTTGAGGTTATAAGTTAACTGAGTCTGTTTAGCTTTCATGGTTCGAAGCAGCTTTGTGTCATTTTGTGGATTACTACCCAAGTGCACACAGTTGAAGCAGACAAACCAGACATCCTCTGATGGAGAAAGCCCTCTGAATTATAGGCAAAAGATGCAGTTGTACCTCCTGTATTTGTCATCTCAAAAATTTGTTCCTATGACTACTTTCTTACTGCCTGGGAAGAGAAAGTCTTCTGTCACATTTAGATGCATTTGGTTTCCTCTGGGAATAGAAGTACCACAACTGTGCACAAAATCTACTTTTTACTGGTAGCTTTCCGGGTATTCCTCCTTTTGAAGCTTTTGACAGCTTCTTTTTGTACTGTGTAGGAAGTGAGATGGACTCCTTGATGAGTCTCAGGCAAAGGAGTCTCCAGTTGCTTCACAATCCAGGATGTAATAACAATAATACCCAGGCTTTTCCTTGTTCAACACTCACATAAAATTCTGTTTCTCTTCTATATGAAGAAAACATTTGCAGTTTAATATTAAAAGTTCAAAGAAATTACACCAGGTTTTAAATCTAGAGCCCTTGTTAACATTGAGTATCATTGTAAATACAACAACAAAATATTCTTGTAGAAGAAAAACTACTGTTGTGAGGGAAGCTTGAGTTTCATGTATAATGAAATCACACTGCAAAGAGCTGTTAGTTACATAGCTGAGACTTCTAAATGCAACCTTAATTATGCAAGCTCTTATCAGTTATATATAGAAGACAGTCCATGGATAGAGCAATCTCGTACGTCTTGTGACAGCAATGACTGTATTAAATTGCATACTCTGGTGGCATTCTGCCAGGCAAATGGGACTGTAAAATCGAAAGAATAAGATTATTTTAAAGTGCTAAATCTGTCCTACACCCATTGCTACTTTATCTCTCTAAGGATGAAGCTGGATACAATGGTGCTGAAGGTTAGAATTAGGAGAGCTCAGCACCCAGATCAGCAGTGGCAATATGGCCCTTATGCTATAAATTATGATGTTCTCTTTTTATGTTTTACATGCTTGTTAATGACATTGCATTGTTGCAGTGACAGCCTGCTAAGTGACTCTCAGTGAGGATACCTGTTTCCTGGGAAAATTTTGGCAAACATCCTGTTTGGAAAAAATGCTACCCATTAACTGGTTATATATCCTCAATATCGATGCAGTTTCCCTCCTTCTGATTGTGTGAACAGTAGCCATGAAAATACATTTATGCTTTTCTGTTCCGTCTGCTGTTGCTTCTAGAACATCATCTGATACATCTGTCCTTTCCCTGGGACATCACATTTTGTAGAAGCTGTGAAGTTTGGAAGGTTTTGAATAGTGTCCCAAATGTAGAGATAAAAAAATAATATTAAATTACTGCTAAGTGTGCGACTTCTGCCATGAAATGAGTTGCCTCTCATTCCCCAAATAAACTGGAAATTCAAACAATCTTCACAGTTAGTGTGCAATTTCTTTATCTAGTGTCCAGTTTTATTTCAGCTTTCAGGGTTGGATCTTGCCTAGAGAACCATTCCACTTGGCTTGCCAGCTTCCCATCTCTAATAATGTGCAGGGAAAACACAGAGCAGAATGCAAAACATGGCACTCAATAATGATTGCTTTTCCTTTCAAAGATGCAATCCCCATTTTGTTCCCCTGTGTTAGCTCAGAGGAGGGAGAGGAAAGTAAGGAGGGATTTTATTGGTTAATAGAATTAACATGTTAAGAGATAAGTCAGTGACACTTTTGATGGGTATGAGAGGGGAGGTTCATTTGCCATGGAAAATTATAATCTGTTTTGAGGGAAATGTGCATCTTTCTGTGTAAATAGTGGCATGCTGTTGGCCATGGGATTTTGTTTTATTGCATAGTTATCAACTGAAACATTGCCCCAGCAAAAACTTTGAACTGAGAATAAAAAGTGACAAACAGTAAACACACTTAAAATTGGCAGGTTGTGCAGGGGCATTAAAAAAACCCTTGCAAGCAAGATAAGAATTGTGTGAAAACATTCTCTGTGAATGCAGGTGTTCTGAACAGAATGTGGCTTCATTCCTTCCTGCTATACTTCAGACAGCTCTGAAGGAATGATTGAAAGAACAGTAAATCAATAAAAGGATTCCTGGTTTTTAATTATAGTTTTTATTATTAAAAAAGTAAAAAACAAAGAAAAATTGCGAGAAGTGAAGTCCAAGTAGGGAAGTAATCAGAAACGTTTTAATTTACTCTGTTTGAAAGATGCCATCAGGCCTCTCTGATGTTCCTGGTTTACTTCCATCTGTCACCAGTGGCTTGAAAGACCCATCTGTTCCTCAGGTGTGTCTTTTGCCGTGCTGACACCATCTCCATGTTTACAAGTCCATCATTTGCTCTTCATTTCTTCTATCTTGCTTCTATCCTGCTCTGCACTGTAGAGTTTGAGAAAGTAATTTGTCCTGGTTTAGGGCAAATTTGGGAGGAAACCTCCAAATGGGGCTCCTCTGGAAAAAAACAAACCCAAATGCCCACCCCCCCACAACTGGTCCGGAAAAACTTCCTTGGAGAAAAGTGGAAAAAGCTATTTATTTAACAAAACAAAATGCCCATGAGCGCACAGAATGAATAATACGAAACAATAAAACCTTTCATGTAAGTGAGATGGCAAACTGCGAAAAGTCCTTGCCGTGGGTGCAGCTTGTCTCTCTCAGTCTCTTATCAATTTCTCCGGCGCTGGAGAAAAAAATGCTGTCCTGGGCCCCGGAGGGCACAGGTGTGATCTCTCAGTTCTCCTCTGGGTTTTCAGTCTGGAACAGGTTTAAAGAGTCCCAAGAAAAAGGGGAAAAAAAAGAGAAAAAAAACAATCCAGGCAACTTCTCTGCCCTAGCTAGCTAAAACTAACTAAAAAAAAAAAGCACATGAGATCTCTGTCCCGCAGCAGTCTGTCCAATCCTCAGCTGAATGAACCATCCAGGAGAGGAATGCAAAGGAGTAAAATAGTTTTTCAAAACAAACTGTGCACTCTGAGAATCAACCTTAAAGGTACAGAACACAATATACAGAAGAGACGATTGGGGATACAGGCATCATAAAGTCACACTAGGACATAATTTCATTTTAGAAAATGCAACCTTGTTAAAAAGGAAATATTTTTTTGGTGATGGAGAAGAGAAAGGATCTTGGTCAAAAGAAAGTGAATTTGCTCACCTTGTTTAAGGTGGGTTTATTTGTGGAGTTCAGAAATATTGTCTGTGTTTCAACTTATGATTAAACTAGGTACCATTTGAAATTGATTATTGATGTCAATCTGTTACGTGCTGCTCAGTCTGTTTCATCACCAACATTTTGCTGCTTTTTGTTTGTCAGACCTATAAATGCCACATCTGAATAATCAACTTTCTCAACACAGATTCACAAAATGAAGTAAATCTCAGTTGCTTGCTTCTGCAGCAATATTCTTCCTAGATACAGTGATTGTAACGACATGCAAATATTTCTTGGGCAGTTTAGTAACTACCCTTTTATTAACTAGTCTTTCAGAGAGCCATAGCAAGCATCTGTGCATTTCAAGATCTGCTTGTTACTTCTGCACATACAATCAGTTTCAGTATTTCTGTTCATCAGATCTGAGCGTGATTAGTATTTTTGTGTGTCATGTACACTGAGGTAGAGGTACATCTTCAGCTAAATGTAATCCTTTTGTCTGGGCATCGATCTCCTTTGAGTTTCTGGTTTTTCTTCAGTGTACAGACTGTAGATTATGGGGGGGGTTTATTTCTCTGAATCACAAGAAAACTTCCATTGATTGCATAATCAATATAAAATAGTCACTTGTAAAATGATGAGCATGCCCATATCAGTTAATTCAAGCTAATGGGCTGACAATAGATGGTTTAAATTGTAGTATCCTATTAGGATAAGAACAGCATGGCATTAGTTGTGCTCAGTCAGACCTGTGTTATTCAGAATGCAGGTTATTTTACATATTGTACCTGAAATGATCTGTTTGGAATGGCAAATTCATTTCACAGCTTTCCTACCATACATACATTATCTCTAACTTACATATTTAGTATGTAGCCTGGCTTTACTGTTCAGAAGGATCATCTGGGAAAAGGAAGTTTTAATCCCATACTGGAGAAATCTGTAAAATGTGCCATTAAAGTCCCATGTGTTATGAAACACAAAGTAGCACTATAAAGGTGTGTGGGTCTCAGGCCTGAACTGAATTGTTTTGGAGTTTTGAGTCCTCTAAGTGCTCTTCTGTGTTTGGAGACTTGTCATGTTTCAGGTTATTGCACACTTCAAATGCACTCAGGAAACATGAAGCTGCATGGATCTGAGACAAAGAGCAGGGACAGCAGGCCTGTTGGCAGCCATTTGGAGGTGCACTGCATCTTCCACTACACCTCTTTCAAATTTATTACTTTTTCTGCTTGTCAGGGGTAACTCCAGAACAAGGAATGGGGCACAACTGGTTGGTGTAAATGGGAAAGAAGCAGGCATAGGGCTCCAGCCCACATTCGATTGGAAAGGAGCTACAGCAACCTAGTCCAACTGCCTGACTACTTCCAGACTGACCTGAAGTTAGACAGGTTGTTGAGGGCATTGCCCAAATTGCCTCTTAAACACTTGAGGCTTGAGGCATTGGCCTCCTTCTGCAGAAAGGCTATTCCAGTGTCTGAGCACCCTCTCATGCCTCCTAATGTCAATTCCAAGCCTCCCTTGAGGCAGCTTTGAACCATTCCCGCACATCCTATCACTGTAAATATCCCCTGTCACTGTTGAGTAGGATGCACCAAGCATTTTCTAGTTACAATGCAGTCTATTCTACAGTGATTCAACATATGGTGGTAGGCTTGTATCCTAGAAATCCCTTCTGGATAAAGAATTCTGGGGTTCTAACTGTTGTGAAAGCAGTCTGCACTGTAAGGGAGACAATGTAAAATATGGTCTCTCTTTTACAGGAAGCAGGTATTCACTTAACAATTGGCATTGCAGTAATGCTATCCTGAGTTAATAGCTGGTCTGGCCCCTGGCATTCTGGAAATTCAGCTATCTGTAGAGTTACTGAGGGTTTTTTATGACCTTCCTGTGAAGTTCACCAGTATGAGTTATGTAAGAAAATACTTGACTTCTGAGAGTGGGACTTATTCCTGCATTTTGCCTGAGGAGTCTTTATTTCCAGAGGTGGTCCCTTAAAACTCAAAGGCTTCATTATCCTAATTAAGGATGTACAGGATAAGATTCCTTCTTTTGTGCTGATATGTCATGCACTATCTTTCTTTGATAAGAAAAATCTTCTGGAATTTATTAATGAACATCCTTCAAAGATAAAGAAGTGTGGAGTTTTCTTATTAAATGCATGTTTTCTAACTACTCTACTTTTCAGCTGGGGATAATTTTGCACAGTAAGGGATATGCTCATATTCAACTAGATATGATTGGCCATTGCCAGGGGCAGTAGAATTTGCTGGCTGAATAATTATCGGATAACTTAGACAAATGCTGCTTATAATGGAAGCAGAGGAGTGTGAGAAATGTACCCTTACTCCAGTGTATGAAAGTCCAGTGCACATTCCATTTTCAGTGATTATTTATTTATTTAAATGAAATGTTTAGGAAATAATGAAGATTGGATGAATGTCAGAGGTGGTGCTTAGAACCACAGAGTATACTGATTTGGAAGGAACCCACAAGGATCATCAAGTCCAACTCCTGGCCCTGCACAGGATCACCCCAAGAGTCACTCCATGTACCCAAGAGCGTGGTTCAAATGCTTTTTGAACTCTGTCAGGTTTGGTGCTGTGACCACTTTCATTAGGGAGCCTTTTCCAGTGCCCAACCACCCTCTAAGTGAAGAACCTTATTCTAATACCCAACCTAAACCACCCCTGACTCAGCTTTAGGCCATTACCTCAGGTCCTGTCACTGGTCACCGCAGAGAAGAGATCAGTGCCTGCCCCTCCTCTTCCCCTCATGAGGAAGCTGCAGACTGCAGTGAGGTCTCTCCTCCAGGCTGAACAAACCAAGTGACCTCAACCATTCCTCATATGACCTTTCTTCATCTGAGGATGGCTCTCCTTTGGACATTTTGTATCTTTCATATATTGAGGCACCCAAAACTGCAGCAGCATGAAGTAGAGCACTTTATGAATTTCATTTCATCTCTCTTCCTACCTTGTGACTGTAGTACTAAACTCACATAGGATGTGGTTATATGAGATTTATGACAAATTGATTTTTTAATAACCTGATGAGCATGTTTCTGTTGTCTGGTATAATGAGTTATCCTCTCTAACGACTAAAGGAATGTTAGTACTCAACTTATTTTATCTTGAAATCTAATTTGCTGACGTTAGGACAGAAGTCAAATACATTAAAGTAATGTCATTAATTACAGCAAATATACCTTCTTGTAATAAGATTAAATCTTGTAGAGGTCTATAATTCTTGCTTGGTGTGAGGGACCCAGATGCAGTTTATTCTGAGTGGTCTTCCTCCCAGATACATAATTGAATGCACTAGTGCTATATGTCCCGCACAAGTGTGTTTCTGTCTACCCTATAAATATTATTTTATGGCAGCTTTTTGAGATGATAAAACTCTTCAGAAGGTAGATTTTGAAAAAGTTCAGTTATGCTTTGTTCTGATTTATGTTGTCCTCTGCATTCTTTTTTGATTATCAGAAACCAGTACTATGGTTGTCCGTACTTTCTACTGCTTGCCTTGAAAGTGGATTCCATCCAGCTGTTTATAGTTGACACAGCCAGCTGTTGCAGTCTGGCTGAAAGGTATAGCTGTTGCCATCTGTGACAGCTATGAATTTTGAGAAAATCTCTTTAATCATGTTTATGAACTGTAAATGTGTTCTGTGCATTTTGGAATTTGAAAACTGAGAAACTAATTAGCTATTAAAATTACAGATTCCATATGAGCCTCTTACTCCTTTTTAATAGCTCTCTCTAGGCTGTTGTATTGGGCTTTCTTTTCCAGTTTCTTTTTTATTTATTTTTTTTTTTCTGCAGCTTTTGGTACCATAGAGTGCTGATAGAAAAGACTGAGGAGAGAGATACTTGTAAAATATATTAGCATCATAAAAATGTCTTTTTATTTTTTTTGTATTTGTGGCAGATATTTTTAAGTAATTCATGACTGTATGCGGCAGCTTTCCAGGTGTTCTGCCCCTTTCCTGCTACCAGTATGGGAAGGTCTCATTTAACATCATCTGCATGTAAAAGACTGTTCTTAGAGATAAGGTTTCCAACTATTTCTTTGTGGGTGAAGAGAAAATAATCCCTCTGTGGTATGTTACACTTCAGAATTAAATAGTTCTCATGATTCAGTGTGCGTGTAGAACTCTCCTTCAGCTCTGTTAGTCCGAGGTGGTTTCATTTCAGCCTTGCTAAACACTGACAGTATTTATGTTCTGGTTATTCTACCAGTGCAGCTGTTGCAACACATTTTCCTAACTCCAGTGAATAAAAGCAACTGAAGAACACTCACCGTAACTATGGGACGATCATGGATCTGTTCAGTAACTCTCAGAAGGAACTCCAGCTCTGTGAAGAGGGACACAAGGGAACATTTCTGTCCAGGGTAGACTTGTCAACTCTCTAGTGGCAGTTCCCTTCCCTTTCCTTGACCTGGCACTTGGGATCTCCTCTGCCCTGAGAACTGTTAACTACCCATGTACCTGTGTACTTGCTAGTTATCTCAGTAATAAGACAGGCAGTTTCATTCTGTCTTTTGCAAAGCAGTCACATTATGTGTGTGGAGGGGACAGAGCAGTGAGGCAACATGCTTGTAGTGAAGGATTCAGAAAGGGCAATGGGAAAAATTAAGTGCCACAGAGCAGTAAAAAAACATAATAAGGTAGTAGGAGGACTACAGTAGCAGGTTTGGGTGACTTAAAAGAGGAGGGAAAATTAGAGGAGGAAGAAGAGGAAGGGGTTGGGAAGAGGCTGAGAACATGGAAGGAGTATTGAAGGGGTCAAACCTATCCTTTTCTGATTTTTTCTTGATGTTGCACCTCCAGGAAATAATTTGGACAGGCTGGCAGTCCTTTAGGTTACATTTTCTTACTGGAAACATCAAACACATCTCTTTTTTCCACCCTCATAAAGCTTAATAAGAAAGAAACCCCTGCCATGGACTATAGGTGCATGCAGCATCCTCAAGACTTGATCGTTGCTTTGATGGTTTAAATACAACAGCTTTTCATGTCAGCCTGTCATTGGCTTTTGAACTAAAAAGCTGGGAAGAGATGGATGAATGATTGCTGAGTTGTGACTCATGTTAGCTTCACAGTTCGGGTGTCTCACAGCTCTGCTTCAAGCCCCCAGACTCCCTCACAATTTTGTCAGTTGGCTCAGGTACTTGTACAAGCCGTGTTTTTAGTGATCTGTTGCTCTGTACCCGTATCTGTGTGCTGTCATCTGTAGCTGACTGATCTGTTCACAGCTCAGGATGCTTACTGGCATGAAGGGGCCAGACTTGGTTGCTCTTTCCTTATGCCAAGCCCATTGCAGCCTGAGAGAGCTTAGCCTATTCCCAGTGTTTCCTTCAGCTGCTCCTCTCCCTCTTTCCTTCTTCAATTTGTAACTCACTTCACTCATTGTTTCCTTTCACAGTCCTATTGGCAGTGTTCAGTGTTAGGGTTTGATACCAAAGATGTGGTATTTTGGTATAATTGCTGAACTCTGTACTTGTTATGCCAGTGGTGTTGATGTATATCTAGAAGAAGTCAGCACTTCTGCTTTAGTCCAAGTCAGATGCACAGAGAGAAAAACAGTGTAGATAGTATACCTAGAATTACTTCTCTTTCAAAGGACTCATAAATTTACTGCTTAGCCCCTCATTAGTACCTCCTTATTCAAGATGAATGGAAAAATGACCAGGTAGAAAATCAAATGTAGAACTCCTTATGTTTTTATAGGAAAGCAAGGTCATTTACATGAAAGAAAGGGCATTGTGCCCAGAGAGTCTGTGTTCATATGCCTAGTATGACTTTAGGTGTAGAATTATGATGACAATTGTGTGCATAAATTCAAGTTTATGGACAAACTGTATTCTGTACTGCAGGCAAACTCCAAATGTGAAAGCTCCGCGGGGGGAGAGCAGTAGTTGTCTGGCTCTACATTTTCTTCTTGACTAGACTCTGCTATAATTCCAGTTCCCTACAGGAATGATTCTCCATTTCTTGCTGATAATGTACATGTGTAATCTAAGGGCTGGGTGTGTACCTAAACATCTGAGACAAGCATAAATAATTCACAGGAATTTAACTGGGAAAGCTCTCTTTATTAAAGCATGTCCCTTTGACTCTCTTAATGGAAGAAAAACAGTGTGCAAGGGACTTGTCTCTTTTCTTGTCATTGCTGCTCATTGGGAATAATTAATACGTAATTTAAACCCTACAGTAAAGAACTTCTGAAGCTTCTATCTGAAAGGCAACTGTTTGCTAGTGTGCAAAGAAAGAAATTGTACTGAGTTTTTACAAAGTGCAGTGTGTCCTCTACAGCTGCTGGAAAGGTTTAACTGCAGTCATTGCTGTATGTACCTACGCTGCTTGGGAGTGAGCAGAGTCCCAGCAAAACATGAAGTATGGTGTCTGTCTGATTATAATTCTGGAAAGACAGAAAACTTAGGTGAAGGAGTGCCTCAGCAGAGTGTTTTCCGCTGTCACTGTTAAGTGGGGCAGCTCTGCAGGTGACCTTGTTCCAATAGTGAAGACAGAGGAGAAGTTGAAATGTTAGAATCAGCTGGTGGCTTTTCACCTATGACAGTGCAGCCACAAGTTCAGTGAACCATCAGCACTAACCTCAAGACCATCAGAAATTGGCTTTGGGAAGTGAAAGACAATCCCGGGCGAAGCTGAAATGAATGGCTTGTACAGGAAGCTGACAGAAAGGCTGAAAGATGCTTTTTTCTTTTGCCCTGCTCCCCTTCTTTAATGAACAGTGTGTACCATGCTGAGATAAGGGTGGGACATCCGTGGGATGAAGAGATAGGAGACAGTCTGGTACATGTCCTCTGCCATTGTGTCTTCCTTCTTCATTCTCCTCCCTGGTGACCAGAGCAGGCAATGGAATTAGTTGAAAGCTTGGCTGCTTGCCTGGGAAAATGTTTTGGGTGAGCACTGAATTTTGGCTAAAAGTTCACTGTGTGCTTTAAATATCCAAGGATGACCACACACTCCCAGTCTTTCTAACACTAAAGAGTTTTTTTGCATCCTGGATTCCTAGCTTAGGGTTTGGTTGGTTGGGATTTTTTTGTCTGTCAAAAAACACCACTAAGGAAAAACAGATGTCTCAGAATGTGTCCAACATTTGAACTCAATTATTAACCACTGATACTCAATTCCCCCCCAACATTTTGCAGGATGACAGAATTCTTTCAGGTCACCAAGGTCATCATGGCTCAGAAGTTTTCTACCACTCTTTGTCTATCACTTATTTGACAGAAATTGCTATTATTTCCTTTTTCTTCACCTCTGTAGGACAAAATAAAGCTTAAATTTAAGTTCTCTGCTGCAGCCTGATCAAACTGGATTCCTAATTCTGTTTTTATTGATTAATGGGTAAATGAGATTTTCCTTTCTCTTTTTTAGTAAGCCTTCCATGTTCTGAATAGACCTCTCAGCTGTGCATATATCATCTCTCCTTTCTAAATTTGTTTGTTATTGTAGCCCCACATTCACTGGCATTACTCAGCATAGAGTTAATTTAAAGAAAGGAAGACTTCCTTAAGGAAAAAGAAAAGAAAATATGATTTTCTAAATGCAGGTCTTTTGCCACATTTCATTAAGAAAGGCAAAACGTGAAGACTAGAAAGCGAATAATACATAAATTAGTTACGAAAGGTCAGGGCAAAAGCAATATACAGAGATTCATGCAATAAATAAGTATAAGCTTAGTTGCACTGCTGAATTGATTTTCACGTCTATGGATTTTTAAGTAAAATATTTACTGAGATTTCCAGGCATGAATGCCTAGGGAGGCACTTCGGCTCCAGGATTTGGGAAGCTGAGCTATCGGCCTGCAGCCACAGCTTATTTTGGCTAGTGAACAGGCTGTAAGAAGAAGAAACCCTCTACCTTTTGGTTGCTAAATAGGAAATGAAAAACAATTGGTCACACATGTCCCTTAAATTTTAAAAAATAATCTAGCCCGATATATTGATTTATGTTTGAATAAATGAGTAAACTCTGTACATGTGTCACAGCTGAGATTGCTGTGCCACACTGCCATTTTCCATTTTGGGAAGATTATCATCTTGGCATTCAAATTCAGTATTCAATTTAGTCTCAGTCTGGCCAATAAGATCTGTCTGTGGAACATCTGCCAAGCTGATTAACCCTTCTTCTGTTTTTGTGCATTAAAAAGGCAAAATCACTGTGAATCTCTTCCCATTTGTCTTTATTGTAATTCACTCTAATTCATTTCTGTCCTCTCCTTCAATCTGTCAGTTTTATTACTAGATTGAATGTTAAGCCTAAGTTCCTGGGCAATATCCCAATTTTAAAGGTACATTTTTATGAGATGGGTGTAATTTTAAAACAAATAATGAGAAAAGCCAAAAACTCTTTTTTCTTCAAAAAGAAATCTGATTCTTTTTCTTTATCTCTATGACTCGTGACAGTTTAGAATTCAGAAATAAATTTGTTTTAAAAGTTTGTAGCTCAGATAGAATCATTAAACAGTAACATACGGTATGTTAGCACAGAGTAGTATTTTTGAGTATGGTATTTTGAAATATATATTGCTAGAGGATTATTTCTCAATTTGTTCAGCTTAACCTCTCCATAATTTCCATGAACTTAATTTATGGATGTCTAGTTTGAATTATTAATGAAGTTGAGCCCAGCCTTTCCTTATTGGAGTAAAGGACCAAGAAGGACTGAGAGAATGCTTGTTCAGCATACAGTTCCCTGGCACAGGACAGGTTTCGTTTTGCTGGTATTTCACCTCTGAGCGCAGTGCAGAGGAGAGAGAGAGGGAGATTCAGCTTCCAGGTTTCATTGCTGTGGGTTTATGTCACCCCCTGAATATAGAACAGAATTCTGCCAAGCGACACAGTAATTCCTATGTGAAAATAGATGCTGTGCTGTGCTTTCAGGCTAGCAGCTGCCTGCTTTGATATATGGGCTTCAGCAGAGGGAGGCAGTCACATGACCTTGATATAAAACTGTCCAATTCCTTGAAAAAGTTCTCAGTATTTCAGTGGATGTCAGCAAAGGAAGCAAAGCAGCTTTATTTATTGAAAAGAGCAGAAAACAGTCTGTGATACCATTTTGATGTGGATTAGCCTCATAATTGCTTGGATTTTTTTTTAAGCTGCTGGACTTTCAAAACTGCTAGAGATCACTTGTCTGTGCTCAAAGCAAATGTGTTGTCTTTCTCTGAGTCTTTTGGAGTGGTGAATTGCAGAGGTTATTTGCATTGCAGCTGTAACTGCTCATGGTTGACCGAGAATGTGTCACAGGGAGGTGATGTGCTGGTCTTTGTGCTGTGCTGTCTCATGCTGAAGCTTCCTCTGTACTGGGGACAGGATGGGCAAAAGACTCACTTCCTGGACTTCTGGCATTGAAGGGAAAAACTTGTTTTGGTGGTTTTTGCTTCAAAGAGGCACAAGAAGTTAGAGGAGCCAGAGAGGACTGCTTAGAAGACCGAGTTTGTCATAGAAATAAGTTGAATAACAAAATGACACGAGTTGAATAAATAACACTGTAAAAATGTAAAATAATGAAACTTGGTAGAGAAGGGGATCTGTAGTTTCTCTTCATCTTGTTCTGTAAAATGTACAGAATTAATATGCAAGTTGCTTGAAACCCAAAAAATTCCCAAATGCTGAAAATTCCCATGATACTTTGGTTGTGGAATTAACTGCTATAGGATGATATCAACAATAAAGGATTCAAAGATATTTTGGGTTTCTCTGTGAAAAGACTACCCACTAGTCAAATATCAAAGCCATAAAAAAATATTACTTGCTGTGATTTAATCTGACCTTTGTCTCTAGGGTGTCAGCTGACATTCTTAAATTGACTTGCATGGGTGTGTTTTGCTTATTGGCCTTCCTTTGAATGTGTCTGGTTTTCACATGTTCTCAAAGGCAAGCTACTGATGTGGTGGGCACTTAACATTTGATCTATTATGGCAGTTCTCTTGTAAGAGAATTCTAGAAATTATGGTGCTGAATTTGGAATAAGAAATATAATTGGCAATTTACCCCATGCTTTCATACTGTCATATGGCCTCATTTCCATGGCCTGGTAGCTTCCAGTGCTACTTGGATTTGCCCGTCTCTGTGGGGTCGTGTCAGATGACTTCAGTCACTGGTCTTGGCTGAGTCCTGTGCTGCTGACAGTAATAAGGGAAAGCCTCTTGTTTTCTTGGGCACCAGTAATTGCTGTTAGGGGCAAACTAGACCAAGTTTGAACCTTCTTACAAGCAGTGGTGGTGCAGCTTCTGTGCCACAGAGTTACCTAACACAGAGAGATGCCATGGCTGACCTGAGGTACTGTCAGCCCACGGCACCACTGTTCTTTAACCAGGGAGAAATGAAGGTGACATTCCTAGCAGAATTCTCATGCTGGCTATGAAACAATGCTTTCACTGTATCACGCACTTGCCTTGTGATGTCCTCTTGAATTTATAAAAATGGTCCTGGGTGTATATTTTAAAATAACACTAATTAAGAGAGATCTAATGGAACAAGGGAGAATAAATATCCTCTGAGTACCTCTGTGAGAAAGCATGGCCCAGAGGTTTTACTACTAAAGTTTAATGGAGAAGAATACTGAACAAAGTGTAGTCGTTTTGAGGGTCACTCTTGCTCTTCTCCCTGTTGAAATGCAAACAGTACATGCCTAATGATCTTTTTTGGTTCTTGCTCTTCATTTCTTTGGGGTTTTCTCTATATAATACAGTAACAATGGGTTGCTCCACGAGTGGAGGTGAGTGAGGAGATTTAATTTTAGTGGCAGGATTAGTGTGAACTAGATGTTTGAGAGACAGAACTAAGGATGTACTAGCAAGATGTCAAGTGAGCTGTACATGCAGATACTGAAACCATGGTGAACTCATATGGGATTGCAAGAATTGTATCTTCGCAGAAGAGCCAGCAATTCATAATTTCAGAAAAGGAAGAATGACATAAAAGTGACTAGGAAAAAATATCCTAGAATCCTTGTGCTGGAGCCTTCAGTTTTCTAGGCTCTTCAAAAGCTGGGATGCATCACTTCCATCACATAACTTACTTTTAATCAGTTAGTGTAAAAATGGACTATTGTAAAAACAGCTTTAGCTGTAAGAATTCAGGGAAACTGGCAAAGCTGATAAAAATCTTTTTTGCTCTTGTCTTTATATAGGCAGAGAGTGAAAAATTGAGATTACCTTTCCTTCTTAAAAACAAATGCCATGACATAGCTTTTGACAAGACATGAACTTTTTACAAACTAAGACGCTAATGACTCTGTTGCTTGCTATTGTTGATTGCCTTTGAAGATGCTGCAATCTTCTGACTTTCTCCTTGGCTGACGAAAAAATGTGGAGCTGTTAGAAAAGGGCACATCCTCAGTACATTTGCAGTGAATTCGTTAAGCAGATGTTAACAAAGGGAGTTAATGGTTAGACACTGAAATGTTCTTAGCCCTATGGTTAAGAATTTCATTGACCTTTGAAATGGCAATCTCCTGTCATCCGTGTGAATCTACTGAAATGGAAAGTGTAATCTCAGTTTTTAATTATGGCACACACATTGCTTGTGCATGTATGAAACAGATGCAGGGATAGATTAATTTTTTGTTGTTTTTCTTTCTTGACAGAGCATATGGCTTACTCATTATGTATGTATAAGCCAGTGTGGACAGAGGGGTGAAAGAGGAGGCAGAGAAAGGACACCAGCTGGTTGGGTTTCCTTGACCTGTGGTTGGACTATCCTGTTGTAATAATGTTTCAGTTTTAATCTGAGGGCATTTCTGCAGTGTCTTAAATTTTATGGAAAAGATTGCAGGTGTACACTTCAACCATCATAAGGGCTTTTCATCCAGTAATGCAAAATGATGACCAGTAATAAGCCAACTGAGTGGTTTGTTGGTCCTCTACTAGGCCTTGGAGACTTAAAAATATCCACATACTACTTAGAGGTGTACAGGTTTGTTTTTTTTTTTTAATACAGTCTGATTATGCACACGCAAATTGTTCATTATCAGTGTATATCTTGGTAGATGCTGTTTCCAGAGCATTTTTATAGGGACAGACATCTGGCTGAGGATATGGTAGTAAGGGGCAATGTATGTCTAGGTAATGACATACAATTCAAGAAAAAAATATTATGATGAAGAAATACCACCGTTATACTTTTGTTTATGCTTGAGACACAGGAAAAAGGGAACTGCTTATCTGAAATAAAAAGCATTGTGCAGCAGGTCATAGTTTTAAATCTAACCCAGGTTGTTAGCAACAAATCTGTTGCCATCTAATTTATATCTTCCTCTGTGTATAAAGACTTGGTGAGGGGTCTGCCCAATTCCCAATGAAAAACAGGATATGGAAAATTTCGCTTTCATTGAATGGAGCTACTAAGCACGTTTGGACCTAGCGGGTGTGTGGATGACAGATCATCTTGAAGAGCTTCGCTACTGATTAGAAGTGAATGAATTGATTCTGTTTCATTTTTAATACTGCAACATAAGGTAAACCTATGCAGGGACTACTAGATTTCAGGTGGCTGGGGTTTGGTTTTGACAATCAGGTAGCAATGACTGTCCTGATTAAATCTTTTCCTAGTGATTACTATCATCATACTTTGATTTTCATTGGTGTAGAACCATTGAGTTCTAGGTAGGTCCTTACTGTACAAATACAGAATCAGTAAATCAGCAAGACTGGTTTTTGTAGTGGTTTTCATCAGCAGATCAAAAAGTGTTTTCAAAAAAAGCTAAATGCTCTTAGATCAGTTTTATTAATGGAGAAACCAAATTGCAGGCAATGAAATCACCCCCTGCAGGCCTTCCAGCAGACCAACATCACACTGAGGAGAGTGAAGGTCACACTGTTCTCTTGTTCCTGCAATCACTAACACATCAGGACTGATTTACCAAGGACCTGATCGCCTTCAGTTTGTTTTGATTTCATACCAAGTTCTGAATGCCCACAGCTACCAGTACTTTGACATGGAAAGTTGTGTTCTCTTTAAAAGCTATTGTGGTTTTTTTCTGTAAATGATTGAATATGGAAAGTGTTCATACCGGAGATGGATGGGATTTATATGCATGTGCTGTAATTCCTATTGTAAGGGGTAGAAAGGCATTGTGTGAAGCGGTGAAGATTCCTGATCCCTTGTCCAGAAGCGAGGTGATAGTTCTCAACAAATCTATGCTGCGAAATTGAATATTTTAATAGATACAGTGCTAGCATTGTGCATAACTTGAGATTTATAGGTGCTAATAACATGAAAAGCTCAGCTGGTATACTCTCTCTGTCTTCTTGTTGTAAATTTAAGTCATTCACTAAGTGAGAAAAAAGTCAATGTAATTTGTCTGAAAGCAATCTCTAATGCTCATGAGGGAACAAGATACTTGCTCTTTCTGGTTTCCCTTCATTGATTGATTCTTCATGTAGATGTCAGGTTGTTGCTAGAAATTCATTTGGGACCAGAAAAAATTTGGGAGGATTTTGTGAATAGCTGTGTTGAACATCTTAATTCTTCTATCTTGCTGGCAGAAAAAAAAAAAAGAATGTGTTTTTAAGATTTTTTTTCTGGGGCTGTTTTGCAGATCTTTGCCCATAGAAAGAGCTGTAGGTTTGGGCATGGTCACCTAGGGCATGGTCAAAGACCTTCTACTTCTCACTTGGCTGCTTGTACAGTCCACAGGGAAGATCTAAAATTAGGAAACTGCAAATAAGGTCCTCTCAAATCTTGTACCAATCTTAGCACCTCTAGGCAGGGGCTAGCATTTAGGGCCAGAAGATCCAAACTATTGATGTGAGTATCTATTTTAATTTGATTCCCTGAATATTCTTAACAGCCACATTGGGAATGGAAGGGTATCAGCTACCCTGAGAGGGAGAAGTTACACAAGTGAAAATGACGAGCTAGGGTGAAGATATAAACTAAAACATAGGCTAAGCAGTTTAGAGAATTGTCCTTGTGTGTAGCAGAATATGTTTCTACATTACTTATGGTAGCTTTTAATGCTATTACAGGGCCTAAAGGGATCAGATATTAGGTTCTGTTCTTCCAGTTACACTTTCTAAGTGGAACAGTTGGTGTCCTTCTCTGTCAATTGCATAGTGTAAAGTTCATTCATTCTGCATTCTTGCTGCAAAGCTCTAAACTGTAGGAAACGTGTGGTCACTTTCTATTATATTTAACCAGAGTATAGCCACCTGACAATGTATTTAACACGTCTGAACTAATACTTGGCAATGCTTCATACTTCAAAAGTGCTTGAAATTCTCCAAGTGCAGCTAAGCACCCGTATCACAGCAAACTCAGGCTATGTAGATCAACATTTCTGTACTCGTTTTGCTGTCTCTGTATTTGAAATGTCTGGGTTTATCTGCTTTTGCTTTTGTCTTGCTGTTAATTGTTGCACTAAAAAGGAAATGTGTGACTTTCCCCTTTTGATAGGTGTCAGAAATATGCTAAGTAGAGATTAAGTCAAGATCTTGGAGCACATTATTGCATTTCTATCTTGGGCTTTCTTGCCAAAAGTCAGCCAAGGGACAAGGTCATTCCACTCTCTAAAACCTGAAGAAAATAGATAACTACATTTTATGAAGCTGGGTGCATAAAAGTGATTTTCTTTTCTTTTTTTATGGCTTCCCAAAAATGTTTTCCTAAAAGCAGTGAGCAGGAGTTAATCTATTTCTTGAAAAACAGCTGTTCAACTAATCGTGGGAACCAGCTGTGTGTTTCAGAAGTGGGGCAGTGGCATGGCTTGGATCCTGCTGCCAATGGTAGGGTGGGGTCCTCGTCCCTCTTATCATCTCTTCCTTCTATTCTGAATTTTGTGTTATCAGTGTTTATTGCGAAACATTTATAATGAAGAGGATAGGGAAGTCTGACTTCGATCCCTCCTTTCTGTGATTCTGTTAAGTCAGCAGAAGCTATAACTCTGATTTCCCTATAGCCAGAGTTTTATCTTTTCTATTTAGGAAAACCGTTTATGCTTAGATTCTTTTTACCCCCTAATTTTCTCATTATAGTCACACCTAATTGTTTTACCTGTAGTTTGTTGCTGTTCAGGAAACAATGTGCCAGTTTATTTTTCTTAAGGAGGAAATGGAGATAGATAGGAATTAAATGTTTTGAAGTCTTTGTCATGTGTATAGGTTATTTTCTAGACCTAGACATTTCAGATACATATGACAGACTTTCACACACATGCATGTATATGTATGACAATGAGATCAAAAAGACTGATTCAGAAATAAGTTTGGTAGAAGTGGATTTGAATGTTCTTCCTTCCTAAAATTAACTTCTGCCAGCTTTCCCCTGCACAAAGCACATCTGATCTCTGGTGTCAGACAAGCCTTAATTTAATCTGAAAGTTGAACCTAACGCTGTTTGGAAAGGGATTTAAAAACTGTATTTAGTAAGGACAGTAGTCTTTTTCTAAGAAAATTGTTCCTTAAGACTTTTTGCCAACAGAATCAGTGAAATGACGGCAATAATGTTAAATGGGAGTCATCGCTACTTTTGTTAAAGAAATATTTAAGCTTCTTGAAACATTTTAAACATGGGTGTTGGACTAGATAATCTTAAAAGGTCCCTTCCAACACAACCCATTCTGTGATTTTGTGACTTCACCTTCATACGAGGACTGTTAGAAAATTAACTAAGAAGCCATCCTCCCTTAGAAACTTTTCTGGAATCCATGAAGGAAATAGTCTAAAAAAATTTGCTGCAGCATAGAAATTACCATGTACTGCTTGTCACCAAGAAAGGATTCATTTAGCCAGAAATTAAACCTGAGCTGCCTCCTTATAAATATACTTGGACAGATATAATTCTTGTGAAGCACAAAGCAAGTGATGCATAAACAAAGAATCTCAGCACATTTAATTTATGATTGCTAATAACCTTGCTTCATTTCTGACCTCTGTGTACCTTCAATGTTTCATGTGGTGTCAGCTGTTCAATTTGAAGTCTTAGTGGCCATTTTCAGTTTCTGCCATTTTGCAGAGGTTACAGAAAAGTGGGAGAGCTGACTCTGGTGGTTCAGTCTAACCTTCGCTCTACACCCGCTGACATGTGTGTGGTTTAGCATGTGCCCAAAAAAAAATGCTGCATGGCTAAGAATGAATGAAGAAATCTTTACATTGGCTTTTGAAAACAGCATAGAAAATGTTTTGTTCGGAGAGGCAAGGCAGAAGAAACATTATTACTGCACAAAAATGTGACCTTTTTTTCAGCAAGTTGTCCTTCTTAAGGATTTTCCAACCATAGCAGGCAGGCTATGCTGGTTAATAAAGTTGAATGCAAAGCCTTTCAAATTAGTGTTGGTTGGTGCCACTAAGTCCGCTCACAAAGCCCTCCTAGCCCATGTCTAGAGCCAGTTTAGCTTTAAAACTGCCTCCTTTGACCCCCATGTACCCAGTTCCAGAAGCAACATGCCTAGACTGTGCTGTCATTGTACAACCAGTGCACTGAAAAGTGTCTTGGATTTTCTTCTGCACAGAGTGAGTGGAGAGGAACAAGGAATAAACAGAAGGTGCCAGTACTTGATTGGATGGTCAGCCATGTATGTGCCTATCCACATCTGTACTTTGGTTTTGTACAGCTTTGAGGGAGTAGATTAAATGTTTGAGGCACTCAAAATGCTTATAGAGTGATAAGGAAGATGCTTTGCTAGTTCAAAGATCATCTAGTTTTACAGGTCAAAGAAGGCAATACATCTAGCTCAGGTTGAGAGCTGACTGTCCGAGGTCATATGACATGTCAGGAGACAAATGACAAGTTGAGGGTAAGAGTGCCGCGTGCCTGACGTAATTGCTATATAGCTTCTGCCATGACATTTGGGTTGCATTTCTTCACAGCAATTACGCTGCTCTTTTTGTGTTGCTTAAAATTGGGCAGGGCGAGAATGGCAACATGACTAAGAAAGACCTCGGGCCTGAGCGGATGGCAAGTGGAACATGAGTCAGCAGTGCCCTGGCAGCCAGGAGAGCCAAATGTGTGCTGGGAGGCATCAGGCACAGCATCACCGGCCAGGCAAGGGAGGGCATTGTTCTGCTCTGCTCTGGGATGGCTTCACCTCAAGTGCTAGGGGCAGTTTTAGATACCGTTATAAAAGGACTTCAAACTGTTTAGGGTGTGTCTAGAGGAGGACAGTCAAGATGGTGAAAGGTCTCAAGAGCAAGACTTAGGGCAAGCAGCCAATGTCAGTTGGTTTGTCCACCTTGGAGTGGAGAAGGCTGAGTGAGGGGTGACCTCATCACAGTCTACAGCTTCTTTCAGGAGGCAGCAGAAGGGAAGAGGGAAAAATATTTCAGAAAAAAAAGTAAAGTTTTTTTTTATCTGTAGTTTTGAAAACCAGCAGGTTGTGCTAAGAGATCTTTTTTTGGTTTTCCACAAGAGACCACACAATCTTGTCATTTTCTCTTCTTGTATCAGCAAGGAAAGGACCTGCAGCACGGGGAATGCTGTTCTTATTTGTGACTCTTAAATTTTCATTCAAGTAATGAAGAGAGTCTGCCAAAGTGGTCATTAAGATGCTGTCTTAAGATGTGTTCAAGGCCTTGCTTAGTAACCATTTTTTTCCCTTGAAATTTGAAAGTCGGGACTTCTATATTATATTCAAATCATTAATAACAATTAAGTATTAATGCTTCCTCCCCCCCTGCCTCCCCACCTCATAAGAGTTGTGTGGGTCTGGTTCAGCTTCCCTATTTGAGGGCTATTTTGTGTTGTGTAAAAATGCTACAACATTGTCAGGATTAAATATTGTCTGCCTCCGCTTTTTCCCCATCCAGCTGGAATCAGAGTTCATTTTTTTTAGGTTTGGTTTCTAAAATATTCCCAGACTAAGACAAAACAGGGAACTGCTTTAGCCAAGACTAAATAGCTGTTTCTTTGCAACTGGGGAGGAGGTTTAACAAGAACATAGTGCATTAATTAATTAATTAATCCATTCATTCATTTCATCAGATTACTCTGTTCCACCTTTTTAAACTGTGGCATAGTAGTTCCAGAACTGAAGTCACATGTTTGCAAGAATCCAAGCAATAAAAACTCTGTTTGGAACTGTACTGCTGGTTTTTTTTCAGCTTTTTTCAAAACTACAACAACAGGTGAATGCAATTTCAAAATAGCAAATTAAAAATGTAATTATAACACAGCAAAGCCATTATCAGAGACTGGTGTAGTTCTCGTCAGCCCCATTTCCAAGAGGAGTCTTGATTATAAAGTTTAATCATGATAATAAAGGATACAGTTTTCCCATGCCTAGGGCCATGTAACTAATCTTCCCAGGCAAATCCTTTGAACATAGGAAGTCAAGATCCCTCTTAACTTGGAGTGGTGTGAAGGGACATAATTAGCCATCACTGTATTGTCTTAATTCACGTTCTGTCATTTCAGCTCCTTAAAGAGTTGTCCATTCAACAGAGGCACTTTCCTAGACATGAACAGTTTAACAGCTTCCATATGATCCGTTTTTCCTGCCTTCAGTGTATCTGTAGGGAAATTTCATACCTTAGGGTCTGTTGGAGAAACTGTCTCAGGCAAGTGCTCCTTTAGCGCTCCTCCCCATTCCCTTGGCCAGGATTGTCACTTTGGGGTATTGCAGAATTTCCAGTTGTCCACCTCTGACATAAAAAAACCCAACAGGTAAGATGTCATGGTGCATTCTTCCCACCTTTTTTTCTGGCGCTTTCTGCTGTGTGGAAAGTCTAGAGCCAGTTTAGTTTTTTAGTCAGGGGTGCATGTAAACCACATCTGTGTGGTGTGGCTCTGGAGCCTTGTACTCAACATAGGATGGATGGTCCTCTCTTACTGTTTTGGTCAATACCGATGTTTTGGCAAACAATTGGCATTCTCTGCTTCCTGCTATGGTATTTCTGCTTCTCACTGTTCCCTCTTCTCCTCTGGAAATACAAGGTAAGCTCTTCTTTGTGGTGTGTATGCAGTTTCTCTTTGTGAAGATACAAGAGCAGTAACAACTGGCTTATGAGTGGCAGAAATCTTTGTATCTTCTGCCCTCCTGTTATGCAAAATGCTGCTCTGATTTTCTGTTTTATGTTGATTCCTGTTACAACTTGAATTTTTAATATGATGACAGAGCTAAAGCTACCATGCAGTCCTGGGAATGACCCATGAGATACATGGAACAGAGAGCTTTTGAACTCACAAGCACTGTCATATACTTGAATATAATTGTAAACAAATAAAGAAACCCATTGATAAATTAGGATAAATTTTCAGAGCAAGAGGAAAATGAGTACCCCATGGTGGCAGTCAGTACTTTGCTGCACATTTAAAACAGGCTCCATCTGTAGCTTTAGAAAGTGAGAACAAATACTGCATATTTTCCATGTCTAAGTACAGAAATGATAGTGATAATGATGGTTTGTGGCATTCTTCGTACCAATACATTTATCATTCATCTAAATATGCATGCTTATGGTCTGCTCAAAAGCAAACTGAACTTACCAGTGACTTTTTGATTATTTCGGGGCTCTGTGAAGATTGCATGAATCCAATTTATTAATTTGCCTGTTTCAGTAAGCTGCTGGCAGAATTAGTCAAGTTTATGAAGTAGTAGAGCTGCTCGCCAAGTCTAAAATATGTGCTGGGTCTTGTCATTGTAGGACGACGAACACCACACCATGGTTATCCAAAGGATCTCAAGGCAAATGTCTGGCTAGGAACTTACTCTGCCTGAGAAGGAGTCAAATCTGTGCTGCCTCTCACCTGTTTTTTTGACTGCCTGAGAGGGAATTAGCATAGAAGTGAAGGGAGATCATCAGATTCAAGATGAAATTCCCCCTGGAGTTTCTGTGTGAAGCAGTGTGAAACACCCAGAACCAGGCTCCAGGAGTCAGCAGAACTGCTGAGAGCTTGGATGTGTGAAACAGGGAAGTCAAAGGGGTAGATTTACATGGCTGCTGTATGTGAGTGGCCGTTGGGATTTGGGACAGAGAATATGTGAGTATTTTGTTTGAATTATAAGTATTGCAGACACTTATGCATCTATCTAATACATCTATCCAATATTTCTTATGTTGGCTTGAAGTGAGAAGGATCATGGTTTTTGCACAAAATTGAGGCTTAAGGCAGTTAGGATTAGAGACATGATGGCTTCTGTCAGCTCTTCTGTTTCCTGAAACAAGAGCTGGCTTTTCATTGAGTTAGTTTTGCACTCTGCAAATCTGAGCTCAGTTAATATATGCCTGCAGGCACACAGGGGCTTTTGAGATGCTTCTGCCGATTCCAGTTAAAAAAAAAAAAAAAACAACAACAACCCTTGAATGGAAAATGTCCAAAATGAAGATATTTCAGCCTGCAAGCAAATTTTATGCAAATTAGTCAGTAGGCATGAATGACTGTCTTGCACTGTTGGTGGTCTTGGCAAGCCAGGAATAATGTTGGGAATGGCTGTTGTCCCATGTCTGACGACACGGGCGGAACATACCCCCATCTGGTTGCTGCACTGTCTTTGGCCCATATATAGTAGCTCTTGCAATCAGATGGGAGCTTGGCTGATGCTTTTAGTAGGTCTGGGACAGGGCAGCTCTGTCCCTTACCCTATGAGCAGCTCAGCAGACATGCATGAGCTGCCTAATGACACACTGCTGCAAAGGCTCAGTTACGGTGCTTGTTTGGCAAGGAAGATATAATTAATAATGTCATTGCATAAAAGTCAGCTGTTCAGTACTCATGCTAGCTGCCAAATGTTACACGATGCAGATTCAGAAATATTTTATCCATCTGCCAGTGCTTTCAAATCATTCTGGCAAGGTTTGTATTTCTATTTTAAACTGTGTAAAGGGAAATTGCTCTCATTCTCTCAGTGCTAAGGATGGTGCAAGCTTTACCCTACCTACTTTTAGAGAAATAGACTAGGGGAAGAAAAGTGTTAGAGATGGTCATCACAGAGGTATCATTTAGTGTCTAAAATGTACTGGACATCCGCAAGAGTGATTCTGATAGCATTTTTTTGGGAGGGGGGAAGAAGTGGTGCATCTCAGGGTCAAATAATGTGTGCATTCAGGAAACATTCCACAAAAAATTGTGAAGTAAATTTATCACTTCATATTAATAAACTGTAGGAATTTTTGTTTTACACCTTCCATTAATGTTGTGAAACAAGTAAGTGTCATTTTCTATTAAGTACTGCTACTTCACTATGCTAGGTATGGAAAATTTATTTTTGCAACTTTGATTATTTTTCTTTATTTGAAAAAACTCACAGAGTCTTTGATCTATACATCCCCTTTTTCTTCTCACACATGCTGAGTGATTACTGCTTACAGTGTTCTCTTGGTTAATAATGGCATAATGGAACAATCAGTTGGAGTTTTCCCTCTTCCGTTCCTGACCATACCTGTAACCCCAGCTTTTAAACTGCTCCTTATGGCCACAACCAATCCTTTAATGTCAGACACGTAAGTTAAGCAAGTGAGATCCCTTAACTAGTAAAATTATATATTAAACAATGATTAAAGGTCTAATTTTTTAGGCAAAAAATTATTTACTTCATTACTTTTGTTCTCACTAGGCAGTACAAGCCTTGCTGTCCCATATGTAACCTCACCTCAGCAGTCCCTTTTACTAGGGACAGACAGGAACTTGTGAGGTAGGACTGCAAAATCATCACAGTTACACCTGGGACAAAAATAACTGAGCAAACTGAAACAGTGCTGTTCTGGCAGTGAGAGAGGAGCCTAACAGACCACAGGGTCTAAAGAACCAGCAAGGACTAATGCCTTTACTGTTACTCCCAGGTTGCTGCTTTTTATGGAAATATTTTTCCTCATTTGTTATAGCAGAATGAATTTGCATGTGATACTCATTTCATGCTGCTATTTTGACCATGGCATGAAGAGATATTGTTCCATTGCTACTGCAGTGTGAATCCTTATAGCATCTGCTCTGTTATCTTTGTGCCCTTCCAGCACAACTCCTACTGGAGATGGGCTTTTCTTAAAATAAAGAGGAAAGTGCAAATAGTTCTTATTTTTGAAAAGGCAAAGGACTTGAATAAGTGCAACATAAAGAATTACTAGAATTCCTTCATGCTCTGCCAACAGAGTCCTCTCTGATTCTTGCTACTTGTTAATTAGCATTCTAAGCTAGAGGTGAAAAAAAAAGATACCCTTTAGTTCATCTCTATTTAACTTCTTTTGAAAAACTAACCCCATTCCAAATCTTTGTGGCACATTTCATGACTATAATCTCTGGAAATGCAAGTTAAATAAAAACATCCAAGGGGTGGATACTTGCTGTCAATTTCTGCAAAGAAGGCAAGGGAAAAATCTTGTGGAAGTCTTAGCAGCTGGAAGCAAAGCTTGACTGAAAGACTAAACCAGTTTTTGAAAGCCTAAACCAGCAGTAGCTTTCATTTCAGATTATTCCTTTGGTTCTTCTCAACACCTATTTTATTTAGTATCGAAAAACTGGCAGCTGAAAAAGCAGGCAGACTTGCCTGCTATTTTTGAGCATATAGAGAATGAGGTATTAGCATATAAGAGCGACAGTTTCTACATTTTTACAGAGTTTGGTCATGAGAAATATTCTGTTATTTTACTACAGGTAACACTGCCACTGTTAAATAAATCCACTTAAAATGAAAACAATGATGATTTCTTGATAAGAAACCATCCCCTTTTCTTTATTCATACTGCACACTGAACCTAGTACTGTGTAACTAATAGTATATAGTTTTGAAATGTTGTTTTGTGGCTTTTGATTGAGTGCCAATTTCTACCAAAATTCAGTTAGCCACAAAAGATGACTTAGTGTATGGAAACAGATTCTCTTCTGGCCTGACAAAAAGATGCATTAATTATCTATAGAAAGAAGCTGAGTTAAGGGTACAAAAGCAATGCAGGTTAAAATGCATGACTTGTTCAAAGTTTCTTTCAGTTTAAATGGTGATGGAAGCTGATGTTTTAAATATCTGTGATTTAAATCAATCTGCATTTACCCTGACCTGTTAGAAAAGCATTTTTGAGAACAGAGGTCACTTCCAAAGGTTCCTGATAGAAGTAGCAAAATGTTTATTTTTTCACATCTGGGGAGAATGGTGAGATCTTTCTCCAGCTGTCATTGCTGCTGTGCATGGCTGTTCATAGTCTTATGGTCAGAGCAGACAAAGCTGGATTTCATGTCTGGAGTGCGAATCTGTGAGTCTTTTTAACGTATATAGTCCTGTGCTCTTGTTTTCATTTGATACTCAGTCTACAGGCTCTTTCAAACTGTTGAGCAGTTCCTCATTCACCTCTCTCCTAAAGCAGATGGACAGACAATAGTTGTGCCTCTTGCAGGTGGCTGAACGGCCTTGGAAATGCAAGGTAGATGTGAAGCCAGGGTGATACCAAGCCATACAAGGGCATGCTAATCCATGGGAGATGATATTAGTTGCTGCTACAGGGATCACTTTTTTCTTGAACCCTGCAAATGCAAACAGTAAACTTAAATAACAGGTGGTTTGAGAAAAAATGCTCTGACTCTACACAGGAATAGAGGGCTATTCACAGTCTAGCACCATTTTCTTTTTTTCTTTTTTTCTTTCTTTTTTCTTTATGTTTTTTAATTGCCTTCCATTTTGTAGCTAAGAGGTGTGTTCAAGTGTAATCTGATTTCTGTAGAAAATATAGAGCTGGGGGCTCGTGAGGGCAAGGCACAGGGCTCAAGCCTTAGTCAGGCATGCATTGGGAAGAGCAAAGCAATTGCTTCACAGAGTTCTGTATTCCTGTAGTGTGTCTGATGTCAGAGGATAATTGGAGAAACATGTCAGCACATATGAGGACAGATTAGGAGTTAGATTTAGTCTTTCTTGACTTGGAGGTCTTGCTGGATGGATTTCACAAATGTAACAATAACAGAAGGCCACTTTAGCTCCTCTTTGATGTATGTGGTAAAAGAGATGGAAGCATACAGGAAGGGAGGTGAGCACAGACTGTGGTTTTCAGTGTTCCAGCTGAAGCAAAAGCTATTTCAACTTGTGGAATGGAAGGTATTTTTTGAAAGCTTTTTGGATAGAGACTGGAAAGGTCAAAATCTCATGGCTGTCTCTCTGCTGGGAGATTATTTTAGTCAATGTGTTCATGTAACCCATGTTTGTATTGAAATCTATAGCACAGCCTGCAGTTTAGGATTACCTATATTTGCCAGTCAGATACCTTGTGTGAGGCAAGTCAGTACTGAGATATCATATAAAAAAGTTACCCCAGAATGATTTTATCATGACAAGCATCACAATGCAGGCAGATTACACTGCACAGATTTACAGTCAGCAACTGGAGCTTAATTATGGATGCTACAGACCTGGTAAAGGAAACTCAAGATTCACATGTGATAACAGGATATCTTGAGTCTGTAAGAAGGTAACCAGTCGCAGCAAATGTGTTTAATGACACAGCCCTCTGATATAAGTAAAACCGCTTTTTTCTATTTGTTTAAATGCTGCCACTCTTACAGATTTGGAGATTTTGTTTATGTGTTGCTTATGCTTTCACATGTGGCTCCTGGCAATTCTCTTTTCCATCTTCTACATTCCTATGCTTTTCAGATTGTGAACTCTTCATGGGCTGCATAATCTATTAAAGTAGTGGCACGTGAGTGACAGACCTATCTTGATGTGCCCTTGAAGGAAGAACAAGTTGCTCAGGGCCTTTTTGGTAGCTCTTACTGTTTAGCTCAAAATACAGCATCTCATGGTTTTTGGCTACAGAGAGACCCAGTTTAGTTTCAGGCGAGTTCCTTATGCTTTAACCAAAATATAAACATGATGTAGAGATGGTTTGCATGTTGAACAAGAAGTTCAACAAGGGAAGATGCAAAGTGGGGAGGGGCAACCCCGGGCACCACCACTATGTGCTGGGGCCACCTGGCTGGAAAGCAGCTTGGTGGAAAATGACCTGGGAATTCTGGTGTATAGCAGGTTGAGCAGGAGCCAGCAAGATGTCCTTACTGCAAAGAAGGCCAATGGTATCCTGGGCTGCATTAGGAGTGCTCCAAGCAGGTCAAGAGAAGGTGACCCTTCTCCTTTATTCCGTGCTGGTGAGGCCACGCATGGAGTTCTGGGCTTCCCAGTACCAGACATGGACATAATGGAATGAGTCAAAGGGCCACTAAGATGATGAAGTATCTCTCCTGTGAGGGAAGACTGACTGAGCCAGGACTGTTTAGCCTGGAGAAGACAGGGATCTCACTAATGTATGCAAATACTTGGCAGGAGAGTGTAAAGAAAACCAAGCCAAGGTTTTTTTCAGTGGTGACCTGTGACAGTACCAGAGCGATGGACAAAATCTGAGCATCGGGAAACACTGATTTTACTGTGAGGGCGAACAAGTTGCCCGAAGAAGTTGTAGATTCTCTGTCATTGAAGGTATTCAGTAGCCACCCAGACATGGTCCTGGGCAACTGATTCTAGGTGGCCCTGTTTGAGCAGTAGGGTTGGTCCAGATGACCTTCAGAGGTCCCTTCCAACCCCAACTGGTCTGTGATTCTGTGATTCATCTTAGTGCCATTTTGAATATGTTGTCTGTGCATAATCGCAGATAATTCTTAGGTCTAAATATAGTAAATGAGCAGTCTCAGCACAACTCAAGGTCCCTCCAGATGGGCTTTAATGCATAAAGACTGATGACTTGGCAAACCCATGTGGGAAAGGACATTCCAGGTATACCAGGCTTGAAAGGAAGACCAGAGACAAAATTGTGAGAAGTTGAAGATCAACAGACCTCCAACTTTGGAAGTTGCCATTTCTGGACAGCTGAATTGGTGCTATGCAAGTCAATCACTAAAAGCATAGAAGGTTATATCTACCATAAGACATCAATTATTCAAACTGATGTTGACAGCTCCATCATCTGTTGTCATGCAGAGCTGTATAAACAAACACATTTCCACATAGTGGGTGTTATGAATTGTCACCTTCCAGAGAATCCACTAGTCCGGTTACATGCACACGGAGGTATCCTGTGGCAGCCAGTAAAGACAAGTAAGCATGGTTCCTTCACAGCAGTAAACTCAGCTGGTTTTGGTAAAAGACTAGCTGTTTTTGGAGACTGTGTATAGCCCTGCATTCCCACTGGCTTCATAAAGAAGAAACATCATTCTGAGAAAAAATACATACCAGAGGGAAAATGGTGGTGGTGGGTTTGGGCTTAGAATGAGTTTAGCCTGAAACGGCTTGGGTTTTTCTCAAGAAAAGTTAAAAACTTCATTTTGATGAAGAGTCAGAAGACTGTTCTTTGTGCTCTAACTCACAAAGATATCCAAATATGGATTTTGGAGTTTGTGATTATATTTTACTCTATTTTAGACCTTTTTATGGCTCCACAGGCCTCAGCTATCAACCTGGCTTGCATGTATCTGTCCTTATAAAGCCAGCAAAACCATCATTGATATTGAAAAATAAGCTTGCTAAGAATGGCTTCCAATAGCTGGCGTTGAACATTAGTTTAGCCAGGGAAACCGTGGGTCAAAATACAGAAACACAAAATGTCCCTGAGGAGGATCAAGAAAATCCAGGGAGTGGGAGACTGCCACTCAGAGATTACTGTTAGTGAGGAGGGATTCTGTGCTCAAAGTTTGTAGACACTACAAAAGTACTATATAAATAGGAAAAAAGAAATCACAAAAAAGTGCAATATGTGGGGTAACAAGATGGAAATGTTTGTATTTCATACTCTGTGTATCGTCTTTTTATTCCCAGGCTTTTCTCTGATTTATTCTGGTGCTTCAATTGTTTGCTTTTCCTCATAAGGATGTTTTAATTAGAGAAAGAAGATACCTCTGTAGGGTCTAGAAGTGTTATTTTCTAATCTTCCAGATGGGGAATGTTGTATTTCAGAAGTAATAGAAGGCTTTTGACTCACTTAAGTCACAGTACTTACATGCAATAATGTCTTTGTTCTCATTAATGGCTAATTTACACATAGTATCCAGACTGATGGAAAAAAGGAAAAGATGGCTATGAGGCTCCAAATGCAATTTAAACTTTTTTACACAAAGTCTTATCCCATTAGAACTGAACTATGTTTTATTTCTATCTGCATGAGTCATGTTACTTGTAAAGGTGGAACACAGATACTTTCAGTGCTCCAAATTGTCCTGCATTCTGAACTGGGGCATGTCCAATTCTAGTTCCACCTGACCCATGTTTGGCAATACAGCTTTGCAGTTTTATGCCACAAGTTTAAAATCAACAAAACTCGGATGTGTGAATAACCTCTGTCTTTGCTTGTGGGCTGCAGAGATAACAGCAGATGCTGTTACCCACATGGTGCAATATCCAAAATGAACACCCCTTCTAGTCTTTTTCTGGAAGTGTGCATATTTACACAGGCAGCCCAGGATGATGAGACTAAAGTGCCTTAGGAAATACATGAAATTCTAACCATTTTGCCAACAGCAGGGACTTGAATTGAGGTCTCCTGTGTAAGTTGCTGAAGCTTTCCATGCAGTAGAGTGAGACTTCCTTCAGAAGTTTGTTTATACCTTTCAGTTTGGTTCTTGAGTCGGCTCCCACTCAAAGGCAATACTACCCTAAATGTATAAATTAATCTTCAGGGAAATTAGGCTTTTGCTGGGGAATAACCTCAAAACGTGTATTTCTCTTCATCATGGATAAAATTTTTGTAACCAGGTAGTTTAATTTGCGTTTCATTACAGTTTGAAAATATGAAGACATATTTGTCATTAGCAGGTGTGAATTTAGACAATCCCATAGCTACAGAATATATCCATAGATTGCCAGTGAAGGCAGTTGACTTTGGTGAAAACTAATGTAGCATTGCAGTTGTGCTCGTGGATGTAAAGAGTAGCTATATGTAGTCTTGTGTTAGGTTCTCACCATTTGTTTTTTTTTTTCCATAAGAAAGTTGGATGGCAAGAAAGGCAATGTATCCTTTGTTTGGAATAAATATATTTAAAACTGGGGGGTTCATAAGTCATTGTCTGTGACAATTTTCTTGGTTTTCTTCTCAGTGGTTAACCATTAAGTATTTCTGACCCCAGAATAAGTGTGTCTGGTGGCTTGGCCTTAGAAACAGACAAGTCAGAGATTATTGGAGAGTATGACCTGGACTTACTAAAAGAACAGCCTACTCTAACTAAATTTTCTTTTTCTTGATAAATTACTTTCAGGTGACCTGCAGAGATGGAAGGAAAAAGTGCTTAGGGGTGGTTAACTTGTGAGTAAAGAATTAGACATAGGAAAATGGGAGGTATTTTTAGGCCATATTTGAAGGATTTACTTCCTTCCATTTGTTAAGTTTTTTAGTCAAGCATGTGTCCAAACCGCAAACAAATACCACCTTGGATAAGAAAAAATCAAACCTAGTGCATTTACGTCTAGAGATGACCTTTGGGGATAACTTTCACTGTCTATCATGACTAGCTCAAAGGGGTTGTCTGTTTTGGATATCTGCATAATGCAATGGATGAAATTCCATTAACAGTCTTATGTTTTTTTCAGTAGAACATAATTTACATTTTAATGAATTCTTCAGGGACAGAAATAAAACTGAAGATGTGATTGGGTAGGGGATACAGATCCTTAGAGGAAGTCTGCAGAATAAACTCCAGCTTTACTAGATGCCAAGGAATCCACACATGAGCAAATTGTTCTACATGCCCTCTAAGAGGTTAGTTCACAATGGATCAGAAAGCTGAGATTCCAGTCATAAGTCACAAATCTGAGGGATTCCACATTTCATTACATCTTCTATGGCAAAGTCATTTGCTTTTTATAGGCCACAGTCAAGTGAGTATGAGTTGTTGAGGACATATTTCTTTCCTGTAAACTAAAATGGATAAATCAGTCTGAGGAACTGCTGGAGTTTTCTTCTGCATGTGGAAAGAATCACACATAGGAAATATTACATTGATTCGGTGTTGGCATGAAATACTTGAGCCCTTAAGAGTAATTTCACTGCATCATACCCAGATGAAGCTTGTGGGCACAGATTTTTGTTTGTTACAGAATTTGAATACTGTTTTCCTTTTTCTGTGTGCATATGATGCAGTTATATAATGATTTTCTCAATTAATGCTGCTGCTGCTAGTATCTGTGTGTTATTAGCAGTACTTGAATAAAATGTGATCATGAAACTGGGCTTTTACCTTTTTTTTCTTCTGTTTAGTACATTTATTTTTGCTTTCCCATATTTGAAAGCAGCAGAGCAGAGATAAGAGCCTGGGAGATGCCCTACGTGATGTTGTGGCTAAAGCTTTTTTATTCTTATCCTGAAACATTTTGTAATGAAGTGTGTCTTTTGTTGTCTTCATTGATTGTTGAAAGGGTATTTTAAACTGCAGTCAGCTATGTTTTTAGGTAAAAGCACAAAGTAAAACAAAACAATTTTGAGTGCAAAGCTGTAGTCGAGTGAGCATGAGTTACTGAGGATATATTTTCCTCAACATAGTTAACACTCGTTAAATGTCTTGCTGCTGTTTCTGGTAGCAAGAAAGCATTCAGTGCACTTTGTAACTCTTGTCAACACAAAAGTTATGGGAAATCGTTACATGCTACTGCCACTGATCTGGCAATCACCTTCTCTGTTGATTGCTGAATTTCATTTGACTTGCAAAATAAAATGCATTTACTCCTCTCAGTTTGGTTGGTGTAAAAAGCTGTTCTGATCTGTGCGGAAGCAGATATGAACAGGTCTGTCGGAGCACGAATAGTGGGATGGAACTGCCTTCTGTAGTTCCAGTTCCTCCCAGCTGTGACCACTGCAGTCTTGTAAGCATGTTCACATCAGAAAATCAGTGTTGGCTCACTGAAAGAGAGGGAAGGGTGAGCCAGCACCACTCTCACTTAGTCTTCCCTACTTCTTGTAGTATTTTTTGTGAACCTTATCTAACTCCTAAAATGAGAATATACGATCTGTAGAGAACCTACAGAAACCAAATGATTTTATGTGTCACAGTGGAAATCAAAACCTGTAACTTTACAGATTATACAGCAAGTTAATTTTATTTAAGGTACTGTTTAGATATTTTTGAAAATGTAATTTTCTGCTAGAGTCCAACATTTTCCTGTACATTTCTATTGATTGCTTTTGTCTTTGGGAAGACAAAAGTGCAAAGTGCAACTGGACTCCAGTGGGAAGCAATTTTCTCTGCTTCACATCAGGTTCAGTTAGATTGTTAAAAGGCACAGAAAATACAGAATGCCTGCCACCTGAAATATTTCATCCACTGGTCATCTTAACAGACTGAACAGGTGGTAGGGAAAAGACAACCTAAACTGCAGATAAGCCTGCCACTCCTTGCACTCTTCCCTAGGCATCAGGGACATCAGGTGTCCTTGTCATATGTACTGCTTGCAGAACCCCCTCATGGTAGTGTATGAAGTTATTTTGCTAGTTGTGAATCCTTAGGGCCTTGGATTTTTCTTTGCTAACCTAATTCCTCCTCAGTCTGGTGTCCTCCTCCGTGGAAAGAGCAGATACAGCTTATCTTCCACTTTGCACATGGCCTTGTTTGTCCTCTTTGTTTGCTTTAGTTACTTTCACTCACCTTTTCTAGGATGCTTAGGTTTGCCTCCTTCTAATTCATTTTACATCATTGCATCACAAACTGTGCTGTCTGTTTTATTAGCAGTGCCTGTCAGAAGACTAAATAAATAAACATCATGAATACTCATTTGTTTTGTACAGTAATTGCCAGAACTGTTTACAGAGATATTTACAGATCATTGCTAGACATCATTTTGTCCCAGTCTAATTTTCCAGCGTTACAGATACTGAAATAACATCACAGCTCCTATCTGGCAACAGTGGCTTCTTTTCTAAGTCTTCTGATACAAAGATTGTTTCATCATGGTATATGAAAAAAAAAAAAAATCATAATAGTGATGAAACAGCCCCATGTCTCTCTCACCCTCATAGTAGCTGGAGGTTAATCAACACAGAACACCTGATCTCAGAACTTCTTTTACTAAACCATTCTGGCATCTGTTTCTCTACAGGTTCCTTCTTCTTGTAGTGAGTTTGGCACGAACATATTGTTAAAATATTCTGGATATGAACTGGAACATTTCCTTTTTTTTTCCTTGCTTCCATAATAAGTGTTCCTCAGTCTTCTTACAGACAAGCCAGTGAAAGCTTTTAAAATGTGCTTTCTTGGAAGTGATGCACAACTCAAAGAGAGTTTGCGGCTTGCGTCTGTATTTGTTAAGTGGTCTAATGCCACTGTCCCGTGTTTGTTTTGGGATAGCAAGGGCATTTGTTATATCTGTAGCTGGCTGAATTTTCTTACTGAATATTCATCTTTCTTCTTGAGCCAATATGATTGCCTGTTCTTCATTTCCCTAAGACAGCTCTCTGGATGGGAGGGAAAAGTGAGATACAGTTGACTGACGAGTCATCTGCCTACTGTGATGCTTCTAACTCTTCTCACTGTAGCACGTGGCTGCTCTCCTACCCCTTTTTATTTATCTGATCTGGCCTCTCTATTATGTCAGCCCTTGCTGGGCTCTCTGAAGAGAATTAGGGTCAGCCTTGTAACATTTCCAGCAACCTGCAGGTGAAAAGTTTCACTTGCCTGAGGATTTTTACATCTTGGAGAGTAGAGATAGAGATGATTCAGGCAATGGATGGATAACACATTAAATATTTTTAATTGAAGACCTCTTGACAGAGTATTGAGCAGTAAGTAGGATGTGTTCCCAGTCCACTGGGAGATGTTATTTTCTAGGGTAGTAGCTTCAAAATAGACCCTATGAATAGAAAGAGATAGGATAACTTTAAATATTACCAAAGAAATAGTAAATCTGCACTGAATTAGTCTGAATACAGCTTTTCTCTGGTTGATCTAATAGACTTAGGGATTTTTTCGTTCCTAATGAGTGCTGAGCAAAACTGTTCATCCTTCATTATCATTTATTATTTCCCTATTTATTTATTATTGCTATTTATTATCATTGCTATTACAAAATTGCATCTCACTTTCAAGAAGAGCAGACAGTGCAGAGGGCAAAGAACTTGTTTGCCTACCTTTACTCCTGTCATCTCTGTTATTTGAGCATTGCAGTGCTTGTTCTACTGACAGCTTAAGCAATACAAGGTTATTAGGAACTTGAAGCCTGCTACAGTTTGATGTGAAATAAGTAAAATTGGAAGTCAGTTTTACTCCTTAGTCAGTTGTCAGTGGTGCCAGATGTTGTGAATTAAAGAGGGGAGTGGATCCCCCAGAGTTTTATGCCGTTTTAACATGCAAATTGACCAAGAGTAAAATGCTTATAGTCCAACAACTATCAGGCTGACTTCACACATACACAGTGTGTTACAAATAACTTGTGAATATAGTTTCTTCACACTGTTTCCTTGCATTTTTCCTCAGAAAAGGAAGCTTCCAACAGCTGAAAGAGGATACAAGTGGATTTGCAGAATGTAGTGTAAGCCCTTTTTGAGCAGATGGAGAATGAAGTGTTTGAGATGCATGGTGTTCTTGGTTGTGGGCTGTAGTACATCTTCAAGAGAGTATCTTAAGTCATGGTAACTACTTTGGGGCTGGATAGGTCCTCAGTCCTTTTACACAAATTTGGATGAGGATTGCTGACTGTTGCCTCACCACAAGCCCCTCAAACTTCTGATCTTTTTGTTTTGATTTGTTTTTTCCTGCTTCTTTTATTTGGTATTAAGAGATATAGTAGAATTAAGCAGCTGTGGTTAAAATAAACAAAGCGGATAAAGTGGCTTCAGGAGAATTGGCTCAGGAAAAAGGAGACAGATTAACAACATGTGACCAGCAGAGGTGCCTAGATTCCACAGAGTTATGCCAGTGGGTGCTAAGCACTGCAAGTGCATATTAGATGGATTGACCAGAATCTGACTGTGCTCCTTGCTGGGGAAAAGGTGTCCACGAATAAGTAGTAGGGGCTTCCATCTCAGAACAAAATACTGCAGGTGCATGCCCCTGCATTTGTGCAAATACAGAACAAATGAATTTAGCCTATAGTTCTAGATACCCACACAGTTCTGTGTTAAGAAGGCTTTAATGCAGTTGCTCAAAAACTAGAGCACCGAGGGAACTCAACTGATCATGATTACATTTGTTTATCTCTTTATACTCAATGGAATAAAATATGATTTCCCATCTTCTCTGATATATTTCCCTTGGGGCTTTTATATACTGGAATTTGGACTGTTTGTTTCTCTGAAAACTATCTTGATAAAACTGTCTCTTCCTGTTGACATCTATGAAAATTGTTGGAAAGTTTCCTTCTAGTTTTCTAAGCCTTGAGTGCTGGTGAATAAAATGGTTTTGGAAAGATGCTTTAATAATGAGGCAAAGCAAATTTATTAGCCAAATCATGGTTGCTAACATGTACAAGTCTTGTACTTTGTTATGCTTATGAGGAATTAGTAATTGCAGTTATATATTTGTCAATTTTTTCTAAGAACTGGGAGAGCAAAATTCAGCTCTCTTTCTGTTCTGCAGGTCTAATGGGATGAAATAGCAACATACATTTGTTTTCGTGCTCAAACTCAGATCTGAGTGTTTCTGTGGAGCAATGAATTCAGGAGATCTCTCTGTCCAGTTTGTTTTCAGATTGGATTTTTCAGCAAAAATAGTTGCGTGGAAATAAATAGGAAAATAAAGTAATTTTAAAATCATTGCAAATTTCCATTTTGTAATTAATGTTATTACATAGGGAAAAGCCCTAAACGTACATCTTCTGACAAGCCACTTCAAAAAGTGGTGCATTAAGAGACAGCATTGTAATTTCCGGCCTGTTTGCAGTTTGAAGTCTGTAGATAGGGTCATTTGCAGGAATTAAAGAGAGTCTGTGTTTAATCCCCCAACTTTGCATTTCAGAAAGATATCTTTTCAGTTATGTGTGTTTAGGAAATAAGGCTTAATGCTCAGAAGTGCTTTGTTAGGCTGATGGATTCTCATTCATTATGATGAATTGCTTAGAGAATTTTTCAGTTCTTATCCCTATGCTTACTAATGAGAGAACGGTTTAATGTGAAGATTATGTATAATGCTTTGTTACTATATTTTAAATGAGCTATTATTGTCAGTCTGTTATCAAGGACAGCATAACTGCGCATTCTAATATATGCATAAGGTTAGTGTTTCTGTAGGAACCACAAGTCCTTTAGGGACTTAATGAATTATAAAGCCTTTAAAAATTATACAGCCTTTATGGATTTTATGTTAAATGTCCTTCCAGTCAGGTCTCCTCTGTGGAGTGACTGCATAATTCCTTCTTCTATATTAGTTTTTCTCTGGATTTTATATATTTTATCTTTGACTTTTTGAACTCTCTTTTGTCTTTGATGTTTTTCCATCCAGCGAACAAGTGGTTAGGGCCCTGCCGATCCTTCTGATTTCAGGAGTTTTGGTATTTGATGTACAATGTTTAATTTTTTTTTTTCTAATACTAGTTTTGAAGTTCTGCCTCCATTCTCCTTCCTGCCCTCTGAGTTTAACTATCACTTAACTGCATTGTATACATTTTAATCCTTCTTCATACGTCATCTCCGAATCCTCTTCAAATGTTCAGTCTTTTTTGCCTACTACACTTTGGATGTTGTGACTTATACACAAAAAGATGATAATGCTGACAGTGGCTCAACTAAATCTGCCCTTCACAGCTGCAGGCAGAGACAGTTTGATTGTTTTTTTGCTTTGTTGCCCTTGTGCATGTCACTCAAAATAGCCATGAAGTTTTTGAAGAACTACTGCAGTCCAAAGTAATCCCTCATTTGTTCTGACACTTTGCTTTTTTGCATCAGCTTTTCCCAAGTCATTTTGCAAGAAGTCTGTATTTGGGGACCTCATTCTACAGGCTATGTTCCTTTAAATTAATCCTTTGTTTCCTTTCTACTGCTGCATTTCTCCACGCTTAAGTTTTAAATACTGACGATTTATCACCTAGAAATTTCATGAATGAGGTGTTTATCCCCTCATTATTAATGACAATCATTAGAAAATCAGGGCTGTGCTTGTCTTGGACACAAGCTGTGAATAATTGAGTGAGTTTATTCCTAACCTGTTCAGGTGGACCCTGGGTACTGGGGGGGGTGTGCAGGGGAAGGGTGAGTATGTTTGCATAGTGGAGAATACACCTGGAATATAGCTATTAATTGATATCTGAGAGCTTATCTCCTAACAGAATAATGGAAGTGGTAGGAAGGGACATGTTGAGATCATATCAACTGCTGTCCCTTGCTTGAGCAGAGTGAACTAGAACAGAGTGTAGAGACTCTCTAGTCTACAGACAGGCTGTAGAGTGTCTAGTCAGATTTGGAATATCTCCACAGATGGAAGGTCCTCAGCCTCTCTGGAAACATTACTTCAGTGTTTGGTCCCCCTCACTGGTCTTGCATCAAATTTTGTGTCTTAATTTGTGGTCATCTTGTCCTGTCACTGAGTTCTCCTAAGAGGAGAGCAGCTCCCTGTTCTTCAATCCCTTTTGTCAGGTATTTTTGCAGATCAGTAAGAATCCCCTGAGCCTCTTCTTGAGGACAGTCCCAGCCCTCTCAGTCTCTTAAGAGGCTCCTTTCCCTTACTGATATTCACCAGTGCCTGTTTTGTACTGGGGAGAGCTGGACACAGCATTGCAGTTGTGCTGGATTCTCTCGTGTTGAGTAGGGGGAAAGGATAGCACTCAGACGTGCCAGACTGGGTACTCCTAGTGCAGCCCTGTGCTGTAGGTGGGTGCTGTAGGCCTTCTTTGCTTTGAGGTTGCATTGCTGTCTTCTGATCAGCTTGTTGTCCGCCAGGACTCCAGGCCCTCTGCTGGAGAGCTGCTTCCCGGCCTCTCAGCCCGTGATGTGTCCTGGTGCGCAAGGTCATTCCTCCCCCAGGTGTAGGACTCTGCATTCCACCTTCCTGAACTTCCTAGGATGTTCTTCCTGCCTGATTCTTCATTCAGTCCAGGTCTCTGTGAGGGGCAGCTCTGCCATCTGCTATGTCAGCTACTTGAGCTTATCTACAGACTTGCTGAGGGAACATCCCATCCCATCGTCCAGGTCGTTAATGAAGAGGTTAAACAGCACTGGCCCAGTAGGTGGGGTCTGTAACCCTTGGGCGCATCTCAGCGTGTCTGTGTCCATCATCCTTTTGCTCCCCTTCCACCTTCTTGAAGTCTTCCCCCACTTCAGACATGTCAGGGCTTGTTCTGCACGCTGATAAAGTGGGGGACAGCAAAACAGCCTTTTACTCTTGTTTACACTTGAATTATTTATTTCATTAGCTCTTACTAAAGAATGTTCTGTCCATTTTATAACTGTTTTCAGCTACTCACAGAGCGGTGGCATTTGTTAAATGTAAACAAAATGGCAACTCCCTGCCATAAAATGTGCAGGCACTGGAGACACACACAAGTGTGCTGAATCCCCAGCATGGCAAGAGAGCTCTCCCCATAGGGCTCCCACAGGAAAGAGATTTCATGTGTTCGTTAGAAATGACAAGGTTGCTGTACTTTTCACAAATTAGGAAGAACATGGTAGCAGAAGAAATTATAAAATCATAGAAATGTTGCTTGACAGGAATCTCTGCAAGTCATACCAAGTGGTGCTGCTGCTAGTGCTAGCTCAGGTCAACCTTGACTGCCTGGAGCAAAGCATTGAAAACCTCTGTGACTGGAGATTTTGACACCTTCTTGGTGACTTCTTCCAGTGCTGTACTAATTTTCCAGTGAAAGTTTCTCCTAAAGTACAACCTGAAGTACCTGAGCTGCCCTTCAACTAAAGAGAAGTTTAAGCTGTCCTTGACAAACCAAGCAAACCCAGGTCTTACAACTTCCTTTTACAGAACACGTACTTTATTGAAGACTCCAGAGTGACCAGGGAAGAGCATCCAAGCCAAAGCTTAAGGCTTCTGGGTGCATATTTACACATTCCAAAAACACAGACTGATAAAAGTGTCAGAATTTAGTGCTCCTCAGGATAATGCTCCCTCTGCTTGTTCCACAGAAGATCACAGTCTCTGATGCCTCACTTGAGTTTGTCAGGACCATCCCAGGAGTTCTGCTTAGGGGAATGACTCTAGGAAAATGATAAATGCTTTCTCTGGCAGATGGATTAAAGAAACTCAGCATTTGCACAAATTCCAGTTCTGCACCTTCTATTACACACAGGCTGTCATTACAGCTGTTACAGAACTAGACTCAAAGAAGACATCAAAATGATTTTCTTGCCTTCCATCAGTGCTCTGTTCATAGGAATGTTGTAGAGGAGTTGAAATCTGCCACATTGTTATGGCAATAGCACTAAGTAGGTTTTATTTGAGTATGTTCACCTAATTCCATACTCTATTCTAATTTTCTAGTATATGGCTGAAGAACCTCTCAGGTTTTGGCATCCTTGCTGTATTTTAGATCATATTTAGAAGATGATCTTGCTTTGCAGGAGACCTCTGAGATTGTCAGCTGTTAAATCCCAGTTTTGATTAATCCTCTGGATTATCTAGACAGTGCAGGAAAATGTATCTAATCTTACCTGCAAATCTCCTTTAAGCACCAGCCCTTTCAAGAGATGGATTAACCACCCAAATCCAGAGTTGGCGACTGGCATCCAAAAAGTTAATTTGCAGAAAGCCTATCTCTGTTCTGGAGTGTGTTTTGAAGTGGTGGAAAACCTGTAGTTCTCATTCCTGCCTCCTTCCAGAACAATTATTCTGATCTGTAATACATTAAGATACCATAAATAAAGGAGAGGGGAAAATACTAAAAAAAAAAAAGAACCCCAAAACACACAAAAACCCCCCAAACCCCAGGATCAGAGTGAGGAAAGTTCGCTGTTTCATAAGGGCCATTGTCTTTGTTATCTCATCTGCACACTGACTGGTCTGAGAGTCAGTTGGAGAAATGGTGGAAAATCTCTCTGTCTTGAAAAGAAGACCTGAGAAAGGTCACCTTTATCTTGTGGAACTTACCAAACAGAAGGATAATATTTTCAGCAGCTTTTCCAAAGTGTTGCAGACCCCAGCAAATGGGAGGGTTTTAAGAGCCACCTAGACACTGAAAAACCTTTTTGTGCTAGGCTTTGGTGGTGCATTCTGCTTGTCCTCATGACTTCTTCATGCTTGTCCTTTTGGTTCAGGTCATCTTACTGTTGACTTTCTGTTTCAACAGAAGTCTGTCAAAACCTAATTCAGAGTGTCTTTTTGTCACTGCAGGTGTCCTGAAATCAGTTCCCCGCACTGACACTTTTTTTTTTGCATTCATGCTGTCAGTATTTCCTTGTAACAAACCTCCTGTGCTTTTTTCCATTTTATGGGGCCATATTTAAGCTGTACCTTGTATTTTTCATTGTATCATTTTTGCTTCAGGCAAGATCTCCTGTTCTAACAGCACAGAGGAAGGTGGGGAGCTTTCGCTTCTCTGTAACTGGGCCACAGGTGGCCCAGGGCATGTTATTCAAGGTGGAGAACTGAGATGCTTCTTTTGGTCCCTTGTGGTTGTCTCTCATTATTTGGTTTCTAAATGTTTCTGTTCTATTCCAAGTGTGTTACGAGCTCTCCTGGTGTTTAAGCAGCACTACAAAGTCTGATGTCAAGAACAAACTCTTTCTGTCACACACACCTATTTGTGCAGCTTTTCCATCACGCATTCTTTGCATGGGATGGAATAACTGCAGAAGTCAACAAGAATATGGCCTCATCCCTTTTCCTCTTGGTAGCGCCTTCCTTATAAGATTCCTTTTTCTGATGCTGTTCAATGACTTCAAGGGTAAGTCTATCAATATTATTCAGTTAATAAACACTACCCAAATGACATTTCCTACCCCTTCTTTACCCCAGCTTGTAGCCACTTGGCAGTTTTGCTGGGTTCTGCACACATTATCTTACTCTGGAAGCACAAAATATTATTATTTGTGTAAATGCTAAGAAACTATAAATGCTATTACCAATATCAAAAATTATCTGGCCCTCACTGACAATAGTGGGCACAATGCTTGATTCTTGTAACCAGCTGTGGCATAATTCATTAATTTACTTCTCAGTTGTGCGAAGCAAAATACTCTACAAATGCTTGCTATTATTCCCCTTGTTCCTATTATTGGAAAGGACTGAGACACAGGCTGTTTGGTTTTCTTACTGACCTCTAGAGTTGTGAATATTTCATTCACATCCTGTCTAATAATTCCTCCCAGGCTAGATAATCCTGTGCATAATCTCCTTCTGTACAATATGTCAGTCTTGGCATACCTCTGACCATCTGTGTTGTCCTTTCCTGGGTCTTGTAAACTCTTCCTGTATCTTTTTATGGTTAAGGCAACTAAACTGGGGTAAAATGCTCTATTGTGAAAGTTTGTGTTGTTGTATTAGTTCACACAAAGTTCAAAAATGCAGAAGAGAATAAATGAGCCCCATTCCTATTCTGGTGATAGCATTTGTCAGGGAAAGGCTTGTTTTGGGGTTTCTTTCTCTCTGAGTTTATCTGGAGTTCTAATTCCCCTTGAAGCATTTGAGACTCTTAATGTTTCCTAGAATGCTTTATGTTTTCTGGGCACAGCGATTAAGACAGATAGACATTGAGGTACTGAAGAGAATTCAAAATGTGGGAGAACCTGTGAGGAAAATTGGTGTTCTTTTTGCTTTTAAGCTCAAAATATGTGTACCATAGCTTGGATAAATTGCCCTGTAAGTAAAAGTGACTGACTTTGTGATAGTGTTCTACAGTGACATAAACACCAGGGGAAGGAGAGATTTGATGGTTGCCTAGAGGATGATGATTTCTAATCATGAGAGGGAAACGAGCCAACATTTTTTGCGAAGAAAAATCCAGTGAAATTTATTACTCTGTTGAATCATTTCTCTGGGGAAGGAATATCAGTGCCATCACTCTCACACAATTAAATACCAAGCAGCATATATTATTTAATTATATGGTGAAAAAGGAATTAATAAGTCAATTAATGACTTGATATATTCTTGTTGCTTTCACACTCCAGGATTCAGTTACGCCTAACAGAAAGAGGTGGATCCTGTGAGAAGAGATAGATGTCAGAGCATTTTTGTAGTGTTCACGTTATATAAAAAATGAGACTGGTATAGAATGAAGTGTCAGTGAAAGGTATTTTATTGCTAGAATCCTAGCCAGCTTTGGTTGGTATGGTTGTATGCAATTAAGACTCACGTCACTGGAATTATTTGGGATTTTTTTAAAGAAGCACGAGTGAAAAAAAGCATTTGTCATGGGACCTGAAGTATAAACCATAAATTTTAGCATCATCAGTACTGCTATGCAGCAGAATGGCAGAGAAAAAAACAGAGAAGAAAGCACAAAAATAGAGGAGCTGTGGAGAGAAGAAATACGAAATTGGTCTTAAACTTCTAGTGTTATTTGGTATGGGATGCCACCTTGTGGAAGTTTTTAAGGCATCATGTCTTTTACCAGATCTCTTTCTGACTTTTTACTCTCCAGGCACTAGAGAATCCCAATTGCATAGATCAGCCTTTAACAGTTGCTCCAGCACCTGATGTTTTATGTAATCTGAACTTTCGGTGTAATTTAGGGGTGGAGAAATCCTACTTTGGGAGGTAGAAGGTATATGAAAAGAAGTTTCCTTAGCTGTGGAGTGAGCTGCTTTGAGAGCGTGATTGGCGCAGGCACTGTGGTATTATTGTGCTACTGCTCTCTTGCATGTTGTCAGAAAGCTCTGAATGGAACTGTAATCACATTGTGCACTTTTGGTGTATTACCTCAATCACTGCCACAGTTGGAAAGAAGTTATTCCATTGCTGTCTTCAGCAGGACTTTAGAATTGCAGGAAGAAATGGCAAATGCGGGTAGGTCTGTCACCTCAGTCAGCTGATATTCTACTTCCTTTTGCATTGTAAAGGACTCTTCTCGTGGTATGCTCATATGTCTGGCATTCTTCTCCGTAGTGGTCTGCCTTGGGGCAGCACAGGTGAGTTGCAAATCCGCCAGACTTCTTTTTGCAAAAATTTCACATTAAATGTCAATTCTTCTTCCCTGCTCAAGGTATTGTGGAAGGGGGAAGGTACAGATGAACAGTCTTCTGCCAAAAAGCAAAGTGTTTTGCTCCTGAGTTTACTAAAATGTTAATGTGGCTACCACAAGCAAGTGAAGAAATTATGTGCCCCGTATGGAAGTGGATGTAGAGGGTCTCCTGAACCGAGAGGCTTTCAAAGGGACAAAGGTTATCTGTCTTTTTCTGCATTCCAGCTTTGATTCTCTTTCTGCTCTTGGTCTGTTTTTTTGGTTTTTTTGGGTTTTTTTGTCTTCACCCATGGAGCACGTATCCATTTCCTGATTTCCTATAACTTGAAGGTAACTCTACCTCCCCTCACTTAAACAATTAGGTGCTTCTAACTTTTTCTAAGTAAACATAAACATGAACCTTCTGGAGTAGTTTCCTAGCCACCTTTCTCTTCTAGGTGAAATCTCTTTCAAGGATTGTGCTGCAGGATTTTTTCAAATGGTAAAGAGATGCTGGGATGTGGGCTCGATATTTCTGAGTCCGAATTTTAGCTTGCTAACTATTGCTAGCTCCTTTCCCAAGGGAAAGCTGTCAACAGTTTTCTCTTTTCAAAACATTTCTCTCCGTTTCTCAAAACAGGTTAAGTAAACAGTGTTCCCTTTCCCATAACAACTGTCCCCAGGTGTTGTTTCCTATTACTTAACCAATGGAGAGACGTGTCAGTCCCATGGACCAATAATAGACCTTTTTGGCACAACACGTTATAAAAGAAACTGTTGAAATTGTAAATAAAGCCTTCTTGCTCTTCTGACAACTATATGGAGTCCATCTATTTCATGTCCTACCGTGACACTGGTTAGGACTTCTTTCTTCTATCTCTTTTGCTACAATCTCATAATTGGCATTGGATTCTGAGGTGTGATTCTTTATGGGTCGAGCTTTGTATTAATCATATGTACTCCTTTTTGTCCTTTACTTGTCCTTCCACTGTAAGCCTTTTTCCCTGACCTTGCTCTTGCCACCACCTTGTTTATTTGCAATGATCTATTATTGTTTTTGGCCTAATGATTCCAGAATCCATTGCACTCTTTCAAAACACTTAAGCTAGGGCTATGATTTCTGAATAGAGTATGAAAGTCCAAGGAACACATTTGTGAATGACCTTTAAAATGTGAATTCAGCATCTGATGGAAAGTACCACTGAACAATTTTGGTCTTTGGTAGAAACTTCTTTGGAAATATTTACAGTCTCATCCATGGTGTGTCATGAAGTCATTGATTAAAGTGCCGTCAGCTAATGGCAATGGCAGCCCTGGCAGCTTAGAAATGCCATTTAATACCTTAAATGAATGTTGTGTGGTGAGAGCTGTTTCTGACCTGCTGAACCATTAAGCTCTCAGCCCCAGCAACTGCCTGCAGTTCTCATCTAACGGTGGAAACAGCTGAACCACAGGGTGGATTCCCGAGTGAGCTTGAGGCACCAAAACTGCAGCAATTCAAGGACAGAGCAGATGAAATTTAATGCAGGAGCAATAGGATGGCTGATTCCATGAGCTGCAGACATCTTAAACCTGTGGCCATGTCCACTGGGTCCTGCAGCAGAATAACCTGCAGGAGGCTTTAGTTTTGCATCCCCCCACAGCTCTTTACCACTCCAAGTTCACACACCTTGCTGACATACCATGAAAGGCAGTGAGAAACCAATTCAAGATTATTAAGTGGAGAGGGCCAAATTTGAGGGAAGAAGCAAAAGTTCTCTCCTGCCACATGCGTGTATGTTTTACACCAGTCTTTTCATAGGGATAGCAGGCGTTTGACTTTTTCCTGCTACACACTCTCCTGTTGCAGCTGTATCCAGTTATAGGATACAATATCTGTGTTATAGGGCACAGATGTTGTGACATTTATCCATACCCGATGATGCAAAGCTTCCCCAACCACTCTGTGAAGTTAGTGTGTTGAGTTTTGGAAGCAGAGGTGTTTCCCAGTCTCCCTACAAGAATTTGTGACCATTTCCTCTGTTACCCAGTGCATATGTTACTCTGCTTCCCTTGGGAATGCCTGTGAGCATCTTGCATAAGGCTTGATCTTCTTGTAGATAATGTACCTAGAAATCTGATTTTGGTGACATTTTGTGAACACTGGCTATCAACACTAAAGTTATGAGAACTCATACTAAAACCCAATCTGGCTACTGTGACTGGGCATTTTATGACAAATATTTACTGGAATTATGCTTTTGAATGTAAATGGCTTCAGGACTTTCTTGTCTTACTTAGGATGAGGCAATACAGGGCTGAATACTCTGAGACATCACAGATGACTGCACAAATAAGTGCAATGGAGCATTCTTTCAAATAATATTTTTTATTTTTGTAGAGAAAAATTGCATTGGGTTGCTGTTGGGAGATCAATGGGTAGCCCTGGTTTCATGTGCTAAGTCTCTCGGAAGAGAATTCTGCCATCCGGTGGCTTTCAAATAGAATTATAAGTACAGGTGACATGACCAGGTCAAAGTAAGAACATATAATTTCACTTTGTTTCAGCATCAAGTCACTGAGAGCATTACTGTAGAACACTTACCTGAGAACTTGCTTGTGAAATTCTTTCTTTTCAGGGTTTCAGGGGATGGAGACAGTGACATTTATGTTAATGATGAAACCTTTCTTTTGTTTGTCTCTTTGCAGTTATGTGGCTGTGGTCTGCTGGGCGTGGGCATCTGGCTGTCAGTGTCACAAGGGAACTTTGCCACATTTTCTCCCAGCTTTCCATCACTTTCAGCTGCCAACCTAGTCATTGCCATTGGCACAGTGATCATGGTGACTGGCTTCCTGGGCTGCCTAGGTGCTATCAAGGAAAACAAGTGCCTCCTGTTGAGCGTAAGACATCAATACTCCTTTTCACTAAGAACAGTGGCTGTTGCCTTGTTATTATTTTATTTGAATGACCAGTGCAAAATAGCTTTGTGACTCACTGTGACATTGCTCTTGGCTTTCAGACTTCTGTAGGCTTGCAGTATGACATCCCACAGCTTTGGTCACAGTGATATCAGTGGTGTATTAGCAAATGTGTCCTTGTTACTATGTGCCCTAATGTATTAGCCAGTAAAGCAAATTGCTATCAGTTACCTCTGAATGGTTAAGCATGAACTGTAGGATCAACCTGGATAGACCTTCTGGAAATGTCTGTTGGAAGGAAAAAAAATCTTAGGCACAGAGCTTCTCAAAGCCTCTCATGGCTATTTTTACATTGCCCTCATCTAGGGCCTTTGTCAGAGGATGGTGGAAACCAATCTGAGCCAAAGTTAAGAAGTCAAGGTCTCTGCCAGGCCTTATCAATAAAAAAATAATTAGTCTGACCCTTGAAATTCTCTGACCAGCACTGAAGCACAGAGGCCGGAAACCCCTCTCAGAAAACACAGTGTGGATCTTCTTGCATAAACTTAGGAGGTTTCATCATTAGCTTCCCTGACTAATGGTGGGAGGTTGTACGGGGGAATATATAATAGCCCCCCATATAAATATCCCCCTCCAAAAAAACATGCTAGGGAGAGGAGAACCCCCCTACAAGGAGAGAGGTATCTTGGCAGAAGGTGGGAGGAGGGCTTTCAAGGCAGACAGGTCCCACTTCAGTCACAGCTTACAAATCCAGATGCTGTGACATTAAGGAACATATTTTCCTTGTGCAAAACTCTCTGTGACTTTGGGGAACAGCTGGGCAGAATTCCTTAAACCACCTCAGAGAATTAAACTGGAGGCAAAATGTGCACCTAAATTTTTGCTGATTGCTTGGTTTTGTGTGTTGCATGGCTAGGAAAGCAAACAGAGATTAGTGTTGGAGTCCATGTGATTCATCCACACTAACTGCAACACCAGCTTAATTTCTTAAAAAAGATTTAATATTCTTACGAGATTCTGCAAAAGTCATTTTATACTATCATGACTATCATGAGTTTCCAATTAAAGAGCTAGCTGTGCTCCTTGCTGCTTCTTCCCCAGTGTCTGGGGGCCAGGTGTCATGCCTGTCTGGAGTCCACTAGGGCATAAAGACATGAAAAAAATGCCCACTGTGCATGAAAAGTAGTGAGAAATTACTAGAACTCACACTTGGGATGCCTCTGCAGAGAGAGAGATTTCAGATGTAGAGCTGGGAATAGAAGTGCTGAGTAATATGATGACTATTCCACAGCCACATGTGATTCAAGCCCATCTGCTAGGGGATCATTTCTGAGGCATGTCACATGGATCTTTGCACTAAGGGATTTAGCATCTGTCCTGTAGCCTGTGTGAAGGAAAGAGACTCCCAGGACTGTGTGCTGGGACAGCAGTCAAAAGGAATGAGACAAAAGCATGGCTGAAACCTGCGAACTGGTAGTAAGCCTATCGTCTTCATTGTTTCTAGCAGCTCCAGGTTTTCTCTCTAGATGGCAAGTGCATATACACCATCTCTTTTTTCTTTGTTCTAGTTTTTCATCGTTTTGCTGATAATTCTCCTGGCAGAGCTGATACTAGTCATTTTATTCTTTGTTTATATGGACAAGGTAAGCAAATACGCCATATAGATGAATTATCTTTACTAGCATGTAAACCAGGTTAAGTTTTTTGTTTGGTGAAGGTATATGGGTTCTCCTGGATCTTCAGTGAAGGTTTAACCTTGAGATTTTGGCTGTCTATTGTAAGCTGCTTCTGAAGGGGGAGGAGGAAGTGCTGAGGAGAACCAGCGGGAGACAAATCCCTGAAATAAAACCATGGTCCAGAGCCTCCCTTTTTGTTTTGTCCTGAAATCTTAGATAGCCTTCAACAGGTTTGATGTCTGCAAGAAGCTGATCATCTTTGTAGTCGTGGGTAATGGAAGGTCCTGCTTAAAACCTTAGAGCTTCTTAGGGCCAGCTATTGGAACAGGACAAGAGGAGAGAGGCATGAGATGTTCACAGGTCATTCCAAATGCCACCAGTTGTCACTTGACTGGGCACTCCCAGAGAGTTTGGCGTGAGTGCAGAATGAATCAAGAGGCAGTTTCTCATACAGCCCATCTGCAGGAATCTGCTGTCTCATAGCAACTAAGTGAAGTAGGCACAACTGGCTGGCCCATCAGATACATAACACTGGAAGAGTGACTGGGGAACTGGAGACCTCTGCTAAACACAGGGCAAAACGTTACAGCATGAATATGTCCAGACTTTAAACCAGCTCCTCCTAGACCTTTATCTCTTCTCAGGCAGTCATTATGATACCTGCTACTTTCAGAGAGCTGAGGTGAACTGCTGATTTTGACTGGGTTGTAAAAGAGGGATGAAACAGATCTTATAAGATCATTGACCTTTATGCCAGGACCATAATCTTTTCTACCAGCTCACTGCTGTCAGAGGCAAGGTACATTCCTACCTGCATCCAGGACTCTGGGCTCCGACTGAAATACAAGAAACGGGACCTCTCAGATCTCCTTTTAACATTCCAACTTTGTCTTCTAAAGAAAGAAGAGCACATTTGAAAGTCATAAATCCTACAAGCTTGCTTCCACAAGGAGAAAAACAATGTCTTTTTTCAACTGATTTTGTACCTGGCTATTCACTATAGGCTGCCTGAACCCATGCAAGGATAACTCCGCTAAGGTTGGGAAGCCAGGACTCTGGTTTTGTGATTTTAGCAAATTAAAGCAGGCCACAGACAGGAGAGGCTGCTGTAGGGTATTGCCAACAGCTGTCTCTGGCAGGGTGACAGCAAGCTCAGCAGATTGATGCTGTTCATGTTCAGCTGGTTTGAATCAGATGATGACTGTATGATGGACTTTTAGCAGAGGTCTCCTATATCAAGAGAATTAACCTCCTGTTTTGCAATCTGAGGGAGAGACTAGGCCTTGGCAGCTGCTTAAATGTCCCAGTGATTAATGAGAGTCCTGAAGTTTTTTACCCATGTTAAGTTTGTGGTGAGAGAAGGTAAAAGATGGACATCCTGTATGTGTGTCTGTACCATTGGTCCTTTCCTCTGAACAGCAGTGCATTGACTTCCTCTATCTTCTACATGGTGCAGGTCAGTGAGAGTGCAAAGAAGGATTTGAAAGAAGGTATGAAGCTATACAATTCAGAAAATAATATTGGACTGAAAAATGCATGGAATATCATCCAAGCAGAGGTAACATATTTTCTCAATAGTAAAAAAGTAACAATTTGGTCATCAAGGCTGCTGCAGTCTGTTAAGTCTGGCATCCATGCCTAGTCTAAAAGATGGCTAATGCTAATGATTTCTGATTTCGCACTCTCGAATATCCAGGGAATATTCTGAAACCCAGGATCAAAGTATACTCTGTAAGGGGAAAGATGCTTGCCTGTCAGGGGTTCTCTGTGGCTGTCACAGGCATAGAGATGATCTGTAAGAGCAGAGAGGCAGCAAAACCTGCATATGTGGCATTGCAGCTTTGGCAGGATTTTGCTTTTCATCTATGTGGGCTTATTACCTTATGTTTTGGTGTTTGGGCTCATGTCTCTGTGACAAGAAGATTTGGGTGTGGAGCCACTTGTTCTCTTTGATTTTGTCTTTGTGTTTTTAAGTATTTTCTTTAGGTGATCAGCAACACAGAACACCTTAAAACTACAAAAGTGTTGTGGTGGCCTTTTTGAAAATACAGAGTGGTTTAGTGGAAATAAAAGTTTGTGGTTGTGCATAATTTACAAATTGTGCTAGTTAATTTATTAATCCTTTACTTCTGCACAGATGAAATGCTGTGGTGTGAATGACTATACAGATTGGTACCCAGTGCTGGGAGAAAACATTGTTCCAGACCGATGTTGCATGGAAAACTCCCAAGACTGTGGACGGAACTCTACTGAATCACTGTGGAAAACAGTAAGGCTCACTTTGCCCAGGTCAAGTCGTAGGTAGGGGTGGGGAGGAACAAAATAGAAGTAACACACATGAAAGAAATGTGACCTTGGGGTTTCAATTTTCATCTTTCATCATTTCAGGGATGTTATGAGAAAGTTATGAGCTGGTTTGATGACAACAAGCATGTCCTTGGTTCGATTGGGATGTGCATCCTCATAATGCAGGTAATACTGGTCTGATGTTTTTCAACATGGCTTTGCTTTGCTGTCAGCATTCTTGACTCTGCTGTGTGAAAAGTGATGCTCAACTGCTTTGAGTTGGCATATTATTTCAAAAATGTCAGATTTGTTTTATGAGTTCATATAAGGCCATGTGCTCAGAAAGGAAGTAGGTCAGTAGTCAGTCCTGCAAAGAAGAAATGCTTACACTGGGGTTTTGCTTGCCCGTGTTTTGACTTAGGGGTACCTCTTTGGAATTCCCATATGAAGCCATCTGTTCTGTTGTCCTTTCAGGAACTGGTTGATTTTTACTTTTGGAAACAATTTCTAGAAATTACCAAAATTAGTCAAATCATGGCCGCTGAACTAAGGAGATTGATGTGTTTTAAAAAACAAATGCAGAAGTATCATAATAATCTGTTACGGTTTGGGGGTTCTTGCTCCAGGGAAGTGGTCATAGCACCAAGCTTGCCAGAGTTCAAGCATTTGGACAATGCTCTCAGGCACATGGTGTGATTTTTGTTATCCTGTGCAGGGCCAGGAGTTAGACTTGATGATCTTTTTGGGTCCCTTCCAACTCAGGATATTCTGAGATTCTATCACTGCCATATTTTTGTGGGAGAATATCTGAATCTGATCACAGTTACCTGACTAAACAAGCACAAGTTATTGGGTCAAAGGGAAGAGTGGCTTGTACATACTGATTCCAAAAAATTGTTGCACGTATGACAAAGAACCCTGAGAGCTTTTTGGCCTCCATCTCTGCTCTGGCAGATGCAACCCTGGGCATCACTATGTGCCTGAACAACATACATTCAGGTTTACTGCTCAGTGTTGAAGCTTGAGAAATATGGCTAGTGTAGAATGACTGTTCAAACTACAGCTGGGCCATGAACACAGGTCAGCAGTGCAGTTTTGGCAGCCTTTCTGTACTAAACTCCTTATTGTTTGTTTTCCTTCAGATTCTTGGCATGGCCTTCTCCATGACACTATTCCAGCAGATTCACAGGACTGGCAAAAAATATGATGCCTAAAGCCTCTGAAACATTATCACATCAACCTTTCTGTCTCATCATAAAATGAACACAAAGAATGACTGCAAGGAGCATCACGCCTAGCCCTGCTGAGGAAATCCGTCCCATTTGACAGATCCACTTTGTTGTTACTTGTCCTGTTATTATCACAACTTATTTGACTCTTTTTTTCTGTTTCACATTTGCCATTTATTTGCCAAAGAGGGGGGAAACTCCCCAAACAAATGGATTTTCTACACGAAATCATAGATCTGCTCTAAGAATGTTCCTTAACTTAAGAAAATATTTTGCTCTACTAATCCACGCTATATGTGCAAAAATTGTGTGTTTGACGGGAGAATTCTTCAAAGTCTTCCATTAGGTTTTCAACCCTTGTGTCCCATTTACTGGAAGACTCGGAAAAGCCACTCTAACAGAGTCCTAGGAATTGGAGCTGCTTTGCTCTGCAGCTTCTTGTACCTTACGGTGTATACTTTTTTATTATGATAATGATGATGATTATTATTATGATGGGTATAGCTTAGAATTTAGTTGCCTGACTTATAACTTCTTACTGTTTTTGGTTTTACACATTTATTGTACATTAATTTGGGAACCACTGTGCGATCTCTAGAGGACACGTTTTGCAAAGTTGACATTAGGTGCAGGCAAAGACGTAACTTTACTCAAGTCCATGGGGAGGCAGCACCTACCTTAATCAGGGCCTTGGTGCCTTTACTGTAACAAAGGTATTTCCTTTAAAATCAGAGACTCTTTCCTCAGATGGAATGCAAAGCCTTCCCATTGGACCAGATGTTGAGCTTCCTACTCCTGCGAGGGAAAGTTCCAATGCCTTTACTCACCCAGAGCAGTGCCTGGCTGCTTTATGTCATGCTACTTTGAAAGCTAAAAGTACTGACTAAGCAAGTTACTGCTGGCACAAAGGAGAGAGATTGCAGTCTGACCTACTGGCAGCAGACTTTACTGACTGCGTTGTCTGCTTCAGACAGTTTGCCCAAGGCACAGCAAGCTGCTGGATGTGAAGGAAGGGGATGGCTATTTGATGGCACCATTATCATGCCATGGCCTTTGTTGTAGAGATTTCCTCAGGCCAAAGACAGCTGTCTCCCTGAGCTAGAAAAGACAGTTTGATTATGAGTGACCAGATGATGCAGGAAAGGAGCAATTTCCAGAACAGCACTCGGAGATGTTTTGGCACACCTTCAGTACAGAATTGTTTTTTGCTGACAGATCGCCAAGTTCATCCACTGGGGTAGTTTACTCAGTGCATATTTTTACCAACATTCCTGTTAGAAAACTTGAACGTGTATTTCTTTACTTTGAATGCTTCGTCATTGCAAGGGGCCCCCACTTACCCATTGTTACAGGTTTTTGCTGTTTTGTGAATGAAGAAGGAAAGGCTCAGACAATGGAGGATGCTCTGATTAAACTTCAACCAGGGCTTGACTCGGCTCTGAAAGAAACACTGCTTTTTGCATGGACAGCTGTCACAAGCGACCCTCAAGGGTTACCTCATCCAATGTCACTCTCAAAGAGGTATTGACACATACGTGAGATGGGGTTCACTATGACGTTATTGGGCTGAGTCTCAGAAACTGTTGAGGATGGAGATTCTGTGCCTTTCAGAGCCATGCCATCTCAAACTACTCCTCTGGTAAACAAATTTATGGCCAGTTGGAATATTCATACTTCAAGCTCTAAAAATATGTAATTTTCATTGTATCATTCAGCCTATCTTTTCCCTGTGGGCTGGAATAGCTGTTGAGCCACTTTATATCCTGGGAAGTTTTAGTTCCCTATTTATCTTCCTAGTAAGTCCTGCATGCATCTGTACATCTGGCAGCAATAGTCTTTTATGTGACCTATGTGTCACTTTTTTGAGTTCCTATGAAATCAGTGTGACAGGAAGGAGTGTGAATGTGTGGGAGATAGAGATGAATTTGAGTGTTGCAGTGAAGAAGAAGGTTACTATTCTTAGAGCACAGCTCTTGCCCATATGAGCACAATGCCCAAGTTTCACAGGGCTCTGGTTTCCCACTGAAGCAGACAAGGCCATATGGGTTCAGCTATTTCACCTGAATAGCCTTTGAAGGAGTCAGGGAAGAAGCAGAGGGAAAGCACAGAAACTGAATCCAGTTTTACTTCCATTTCTAACAAAAATTGGGACCAGGAGCATCTGAGCCTCACTGGAGATGGTTGTTCCACATTGAAGAAGGGGCTCTGATGCCCAAGTGTATCTGCTGCTATATGTAAGACTGTATCCAAAGTTGCTGAGATGTGTTCCCATTTTTGCAAGTAAAGACAGGATGGTTCTGGTCTGATGGCTCCACTGCATTCTCCCTTTGAGCTGAGGTGCTTAGCTTTCTCTAGATTTCCTGGTGCTCAAAAAGAGCCAGCTGCAGGGCTGAGTGGGAGCATCATCGCTGTCCTCTTGGGTCGCACAGTGGTACCTGCCACATCTTAAATTTTAATCTGCAGTCAGTTTTTGTACAAAAATGGTAAAATATATTAGTGAAAATAATAAGGAAATAAAAGATGTTTATGAGTAACTCAGAGATGAAATGTGTAGTTGCAAACTCAGCTACTTTGCCTTCCATCCAAACTTACTTTTCTAGAATGCTTCATTCCATTTCATGATCTAGAAGCATAGATCCTGAAATCTTTTTTTTAATGACTACTTTAGGCATTTTAAGCACAGTATTAAGTGAGATAGTTACATGAGCTTCATGTATTCATCTCTGTGAAGCCACCTACAGGAGAGGAGTCAAAAGCAGGACTGATTTGTGACTCTAGCTGACTTTCTGATGTGGGAGGTGATGACAGACATCCTCAAAGAGGCAGAAAGGTAATACCACTTTCCAGGCAGCAAAAAACAGCTCTGGAAAGTGTGAAGTTGCAGCAGTCAGTTTGTCAGAGAAGGCACTAATTGTCCTGTAAGGTGGTCAAAGGGAGCTTTGGCTCATGTATGTATGCACTTTTTTTTTTTTGCTTATGCTGGTGGGTGGCTGCCTGTGTGTTTTCCCCAAATGTCACTCTGATTATTTAACTATAAGTTTTTAGCATGTTTTTAAATAAAAACTGATACTGAGTAAAAGTATCTTTAATATACACAAATACTGATTTGTATAAATGCATACCTCCCTGTATCTCTAATTCATGAAAGCACAGTTAAAGTCTGTGAGAGTGCTGTTTCTCTGAGTGTTCCTTCAGACTGTAGCATACCTGCTGTCTTACTGTCCTTCATGCTTGGGAGCTGCCATAGAACTTATGCAGAGACAAAACTGGAGAACTGCCTGAAGAAGCTCTATTTGAAAGCTGACGAAGTGTGAATTAGCAGTGAATTCTGATCACTCCTGGTCCTACCAAGGCTGTTTGTTACAGGAAGCCCAGGTGGAAGGTGCTCAAAAGAAGTGCTCATAGCTAAGTAGCATGTGAAATGCTAAAAGACAATGATGTAAATGTCTCCAAGATGACAGAAGATGCCTTGGATATGTCATGCTTTGAGTTCCTGGACTATGGCTACGCTAGGCCAACTCTCCTATCCTGTGTCCACCCGCTCCATGTCTGTGCATGAAATACAAACTCACACACAGGGAGGGTGCAAGCGCAGAAGGCAGCCAGGCTGATCCTTGCGGTCTTTCCTGGCTGACGTGTCTGTCAGGCATAGAAAAAGCAAGGAAGAAAAGGGTCTTTTCCCAGCAGATGGTTCTTGGGCGGGGAGCAGCATGGAATAGGCCACACATAATTCTGATGTAACTTCTTTCCATAAGCTGAGCAGCTTCGTCCTGTAGTTGGCATGGGGAAACCTGGAGATGTTTGCCTCTGGGCTAGCCATCTGTTGTGCAGTAGAGAGTAGACACTAAGAAACAACATGCCATTCCCACCGGGTGATGTTTGCACCAGTGTTTCTTCTATGCAATACCTACTTTCGCCTTTATATAAAATATTTTTACTAGGATGATATAAAAATAAAGGATTTTTTTAAAGGTGCTTCTTTCAGCTCATTTGTCTCCTCACTCCACCACCAAAACTAGAAAGGGACAAAAAAAAATTTCCAAAAGGTGACTCACAGAGATCTATTCCAGCTCCACTGCAGTTGAAATCCAGAGGACTTGAAGTTGTTTCATTTGTGAAAAGATTCCTCTCCCCTGCCTCCACCCCACCTTCCCCAGTCCTCTCTCATCCTTCAAAACAATATTAAAACAGAAAAAAGTGTAAAAAATCCCCAAATAATGGAAAAATGGGTTTGAGAGCCTGACACAGGAAAGAGATTGCAAGGGTCCCTGAGAACACAGAATAGCTGAAGTGAGGACAAAATAGTAGAGAGCTTGAGAGACATCCAGAGGACACTGAGAAGTCCCAGACAAAATGCGAACGTTGATTAACACTCCGATAGAGAATGATTATAGAATAGCCCTCCAAATGCCAGGAAAGTAGAAGATGGGCTGAAAGATCCCCAGATGAAACAGGAGCCAAGCAGAAGTGAACAAAGCAACAGAGAGTCTGAAAGAGATTCTGAATGCATGAGCTAGCCTCAGGGAAGGTAAGAACGCCTGTAAGTGCTCAAGAAAACAAAATGCAGCTGTCAGAGGCCAAGAAAGAAAGAGCTAAGGCAAAGGACCCCCCCAGAGAATACAGAAGAGGCTCAGTGATAACAAGAATCTAGCAGAGCTATTAAAGGAGCTCCAGACTACTCAGTAGTACCAAGGGTGGCCTCAAGAGAGGATTAAAAAAAAAGAAAAAAAAAAAAAGGGGTGGAGAAAGATTGATAGTGCCCCAAAGAGTAGCATCAAAGAAGGGAAAAGGAGCCAAAAATCTGTAAAAGACTCAGAGAACACAAAGTAGCCTCAAAGAGACAAAGGAACTAGTAGAAAGCCTGAAAGAACCATGATGAACACACAAGAGACTTTGACAATAACAAGAAAGTATCAGAGATTATGAAAGTGCTCTAGAAGTGTATGCTTGCAGCTGTTATGAGAGGAGAGAGGCGAAAAGAGCAACAGAAAACAGCCTTGGAGAAGGGAAACAACAAGCATGAAGGCTGAAAAAGTCCCGGGAGAAAGAAGAGAAGCTGCTGAGATGCCATGAACCTTGAAGGAAGATTAAAATAGCCCCAGAAAATCCAGTCAAACTTAAGAAAAAGAGGCTAAAGGGTGAGCGGGATATGAAACAAGCAGAAAGACTGAAAATGCTCCAAAGTCCCCTCAGTGAGAGGAAGGAAGAAACTGAAAGCCAAAGCAGCTTTGTAGAGGTTAGGGAAGTGGAGAGGTTGGGAGAGTCCCAGACAACAGTAGCCTCACAGATACTGAGAGATTAGAAGAAAGCGTGAAAGAACCTCAGAGAAGAAAGTAGCATAATGTCTGCAAATGTGAAGGATAACAAAGATTAGCCTCAGAAAGGTGGAAAAAGATAGGCAAGAAAGAGACCCTGAGATCATACAGGAGAGGTGAGAAAATACAGCAGAAGGACTGAAAGAGCCTTGAGGCAGCACACAGTAGCTTCACAAAAGACCAAGAAAGAAGCAGATGTTGAGTTGGAGGAGGGCACACAGTACCACTGGAGGTCCACAAAAGGACAGACACTAGAAGAACCCCACTGCATGCGGAGTATCTGTAGGGTAAGCTTTCCTAGTTAGGCTAGAAAGCCCATTGGAAAATATGCTCTCGTCGTTGTTCCTCAAAGCAGGGGTCCATTGCCATAAAACCAAAGCTCTGTCTGCAACGCTGGCTGTGCAGTCAGGTCTTAACCCATGGCCTGGGGGCTCTCCTGCCCAAGGGTTGCCTGTCAGTGGCAGGACCAAAAACAGCACCTGGGCTCCAGTGCCCTGTAGCCACTCTTGGTTTGCCTAAGGTCTCCCTTGACAGTAACACTGGTACACACATGGAGGAGCAGGCCAGAGGAGCAGGCCAAAAGTCCACCCATGCCTTGGTGCCCTCTGCAACAGCCCTAAGTCCAACCTCCCTGCAATCAGGAGGTCATGTGGGGTATAAGCAAGGTCAGTAGATTGGTGCCTCTGTACCTCTGTAGAAGGAATGTCCAAGCAGTGTCCCAGCACTGGGTCAGGCACGGTGCAGAATGCAGCTGGTTGTGGTGCATCCCTTGGCAATTCACAGCATCCTGAAGTAAACAGTGGGGCAGTGAGTACATGGATTACAGCCTGGATACGTGTGTGTACATTTGAGTAAGGAAATGTGCTGTATCTGTGTGGAAGCCTGACTCTGTGTACACCAGAGAGACTCTGGAGATTTTCTTTTCTCTGTGGCAGGCTGACCCTCACCCACAGCTAAGCACCACACAATATCTCACTCACTCTGCCCTGAAAACCACAGCAGGATGGGGAGAGCAAAAGTGAGAAAACTTACAGGCTGAGATAAATATAGTTTATTAACTGAAGGAAAGAGGGGGAAAAAACTGTGATGCAAAAGCAGACTGATGTCCAGTCAGTCTCTGAGAAATGGCTGCCTTCCCAGAAATCTCACTCTCCTCAGTTTTTCTTACTGTGTATGATATTGTAGAGCATACAACATCATATGCGTCAGTTTAGGTCAGCTGTCCTGCTTCTGTCCCCTACAAATTCCCAAATACCCCTGAGAGGGTATGAGTGGGAGTAAGAAAAAACCTTGATGCTGTGCAAGCAGTGCTCAGCAATAGCCAGAACACAGGTATGTTACCAGGGCTTGCTTTAGTCACAGATCCCAAATACAGCACCTTACAGTCTGCTACAAAGAAAATTGACTCTACCCTGCCAGACCCCAGTAAACTCTTAAACATCACTTGAGTGCTGGTGGATGGAGACATTATGAGAGATGTGGAATGTCATTTTGGCTCTTAAAATGCCTATCCTCTCTGGACTTCCAGACAAACACAGTCTCCCAACCCCACGGTTTTCAGTGTGGCTTTGTCTCTGATCATCCCAATCTTGCTCACTGCATTCCCCAGACACAGAAGAAACTAGATACTTGCTTGTGCCACCCAATGTAACTGGGCTCAAAAGTACTCTGCAAATGCTCCTCCCTCCTCAGAGTTAGTCCAGCCCAGCATAGGCAACAAAGATGGACAAACCATTCCCTACATAAGTGTTATTCAGTAGGAGGTGAGGTGGACAGGGTTGCCATATCCAGTCATTGAACAGGGTTGCAATTAATCCTTGCATCCTTTTGTAGGTTGCAATGAATGGTATCTATGCATCAGGCTATAGATAAGTCTTTTTTCTCTATATAGAGAACTAATGTGTATATTTAAATCTCAGGCTGATGGAATCCATTGCAGGCATATACGTAGAAACAAACACTAGGCATACTCCACATAGGAAGGTTTTAGGGGTTGGGCTTTTTCTTTCTTTTTTTTTTTTCTTTCTTTCTTTCAGGTAATTTTCTCCCTGTTTGTTGCTCCATAGATGATGAATGGACAATATTTATGAGACAAAAGACCTAGCTGGACATCTTGGAATTCCATTGTAATGGTCCTGGAGGAGGACGGGAGAATGGATGCAGTTGCAGAAGAAGGGGTGCTAGTAACTGGAGAGTGAGCTCTCTGGCTGGGGGGTTTCTTGGGAAATGCAGGAATACCGTGAGAGGTCAGGGGGCTAACTGAGACTTAGCTGGGGGTCAGGGGCTGGACTCAGCCCCTTCTGCTCTCAGCGATTGGAGGGTAGAGCAGTCGCATGTGCTGTGGAGAGTGGGCACCTGTATTTCTCTAGACAGGGCTGCGCTGTGGTTTGCTACAGACCAGCTCATCGCCTGGAGTGGCACCGAGACCGGCTGCTCCCAGCAAGTTTTGCAAGGGGAGCCATCTCCCCCCTTCCCCCTCGCTTGAGCTGCCATTACTGCGTGGTGTGAGGCGGCTGAGCCCGCGCCCCCCGCAGCGCCCCCTGCAGGCGCGGAGGACTCACCGCACCCCTGCTGCCCGGCCGGGAGCCAGCAGCGCCCCTGGCGGCCGTGCCCGGAACTGCACCGAACGGGAGCGCGCCTGGCAGCCGAGAGAGGCTTCTTGTTGTTGCTGCTGCCGGTGGGGTTGTTTGGTTATATATATTCTAGTAAAGAACTGTTGTTCCTTTTTCCTTATCTCTGTCCCAAAGCCCTGTTTTTTCAAAGTTTTAATAATTTGGAGGGAAGGGGCTCATATTTTCTGTTCCAGGAAGCTTCCCACCTTCCTCAGCAGACACCTGTCCCTTAAACCAGGACATAAGGGAAGGAGGGTGATGAGTGAAGTCCAGTCATTAGAACAACACAGAGGGAGCAGCACTGCAGGGTCAGAGAGAACCAGCCCCATGGTTCTGGATATGACCACTTCATGTGTCATATCTGAGAAATTGTGCTGGTGCTGGCAGACTCACTGGTTTTGAGGTTATATCATTCTTTGACTGTTTGACTCAGGTAAACAGTCATTATGCAATGCTGCAGTTAGCAACGTTGTGCCTGCCTAGAAAAGGTAGGAGTCAAAAATTAGTGCAGGTATTAAAGTGTTCTTCCTCGTGGGTCTTGTATGTTCTTCTCCAGAGAGAAACAATCAAACTAAAAGCTTTCTGCAGCTGCTACAAGTGCATCTATTTGTATTTAAATTCTCTTAATGTCAGCTGAAGATCTGGAAACTTCCTGGACTCCTCCTCCCTGCAGAAAAAAAAAATCCAAAAAACCAACAACAAAAAAACAACCAAATAATCCCCCCACACAAGCAAACAAAAAAATCAAACAAATAAAAACAACAACAAAACCCCAAACAAACAAAAATCAAACAAAAACAACAATAACCCAAACAAACAATCCAGGGATAATGGAGCTCAGTCTACCCATAAAAGGAGACAGAAAGGCAACTGGCAATTTTAAGCAACCAAGTAATGGTGAAGTATTGGATATGAGAGCAAGACAACCAAGGGGGAAAAAACCATCAAGGAATGTGAAAGAAAAGTGAAAGGAGACAAGGAAGTCTCTTGGATGTTTTATTCTCAATTAATAAGGGGTGGAACATGTACAGCCTAGGACAACGGCCCAGTATCACCAAAAAAAAAAAAGAAAAAAAAAAAAAGATGTCAAAGAACTGAGGTGTTCCCAGACCTTTTCCATCTCTCATAGAGTGCAGAATAGGCATAGCTAGGGAAAGCACAGTAGGAACAGTGCTAGAAAATGATCTTCTATAAAACAGAAGGATGCAGGAGATTCAGGTTAAGACAAATCACCTTACACATCTAATAGCTCCTTGAACAACAAATTAAGAGGATGTAGACTTTCAAGGAAAGAATGTAAAATAATATTCTACAGTTTCCTCCACATCTCAAGACCAATGCCATATTTGAGGTGGACAGCCAAGGCCTCTAGATGTGATGCTCTGTAATAAGCAGAGGATTTCCTCAGTCTCTTCTCTTGCCTCTGGGCAACTGTATTTTTGAGTGTACAAGTTTATGGATACCACAGGCATCACATGCATAACATGCATCCTACAATTTCCTTTATGCTGGAATACACATGCCCGTCACAAAATGTTGAAGTTTTCTTAAAAGTTGCAAAACACTGTAACACTGTCAGTATTTTCTTTTCATGGCACAGTCACTGTACTGTTATGGGGAGTCTTGGGGGGCATGGAGTGTTTATATTTCATTCCTCCTTTGGTTGCTCTGTTTGGTTTCTGCTTACTTTCAGTTAATGCTGGCAGAGATATATGTCATTATCATTTACATTATCATTCAGTTACATATATGTAACATTACACTGATTATTAAAAATAAATATACTATGAAATGGCAAATACCAAAGAATCACCCACTTGCCCGTCTTGGAAAATGTATAATGGCAGTTTATGTTCCTTGTCTTTTCTTAGTTGATACACTCAAGGGCAGAGAGCAGCTCTTCAGAGGGACACAGACAAGCTGGAGTAGTGGGCTCAGTGGCACCATATGAAACTGAAAATGGACAAAGGCAAAATTCTGCACCTGGAAAGACATAACCCCCAGCAACAATATAGGTTAGGAAATGGTGAGCAGCTATTCCGAAAAAACAACGTGGTCCTGGTAGATGGAAAGCTGATGTAATCCCACAGTGTGCCCTGGAGGCAGTGGGGGACAACTGCACCCTTGGCTATAAAATAGCAGAACCATATTCAGGATCTCAAAAGAAAGGAATACTAGGATTTTTTAACCCCATCTAAAATACTGCATCCAGTTTGAGGTTCATCAATATTCAAAAAACTGATAAAATTGATCAACTGAAACAATTTCAGCAGAGGAACACCAAGACAATCAGGAGGTGGGAGCACTTGTCCTGTGAGGAGAAGCTGATGGACCTGGACTTGGTTAGCCTGGAGAAGGTTTGGGTGGGAGCAACTAAATACAATATTCCAAGAGAAAAATCCTTCTGCAGAGGTTAAGAAGACCAGGCCAGGCTCCTCACAGTACTGCATGGTGGTAGGAAGAGGCAGAAGGCTTAATTTGTAATGAGAGGATATAGGGAAATTTTTTTCATGCCAATGAGAGTCAAGTATCAAGCACTGGAAGAGGTTGGCTAGAGAGGTAGCGCGGTTTGTATCCTTGTAGGTTTTCAGATCAGACTGGGTACGTCCTGAACAAAATGACCTGATCTCATAGTTGACCCTGATTTAAGCAGAAGGTTGTGCTAGATCATATATAATTGTAGAATGGTTTGGGTTGGAAGAGACCCTAAAGATCATCTAGTTGAACCCCCCTGCCATGGGCAGGGACACATTTTGCTGGACTAGGTTGCTCAGAGCCTCACTCAACCTGTCTTTGAAGACTTCCAAGGATAGGAGGTCACAATGAGGTCTCCCTGGAAACGCCTCTTCTCCAGGCTAACAGCCCCAGTTCTCTCCATTTGTCTATGGAAAAGGGGTTCTCCAGACCTCTGAACACCTTTGTGGCTCTCCTCAACGACAACCAAGGTGCATTCCAACTTGAAGCCTTTTTTAATCCCCTGTCTGATACAATTAAAGAAGCACTGTCCTAGGGTAATTGACTGTAATTTCCCTCTGCTTCAGGTAGCTTTTACCAGCTAGGAGACACTGTGCCTGTTATTTCCCTACCCAGGGACAGGCACTGCCAGGAAGACTGAGAGAGCTTACTTCACAGGGTTACACTGAAAAGAAAGAGTCAATGTGCACAAGTTCCAACACAAGAACTTCTGGAATGGACAGAAGGACAAAAGTTTCTTGCCCTTGAAAACATTTCAGCAGACATGTCTGGAAAGGAAAAAAAAAAAGTTTTAATGAGAAATTGAGCAACCTAATCTAGATTTTAAGTAAGGCCTGCTTTGGTAATGAGACTGGATTAAAGAACTTCATCAGTCCTTTCAAACCTAAATTCTTCCATGATCCTACAATTTATGTACCAGGCAGTACTAGGGAGTTCTCTCTTTCACTTCCATTTGACCATTCCCTGTGAGAATGGGTTTGTAACTCATGTGGCCAAACCTCTCCACTTTCTGCCTTTTTGCTGCTTGAAGTAGAGGCTGATGAGAATCAAGTAATGCAATTAGGTCTTCTTCAGACAGACTGTTAGTCTGTGCACATATCACAGCACATATCCTCAGAAATCTTTGGATTTGAAGGGTTTTTATGCTTTGTTGCCATAAGGAGTCTGGTATTAGCATGTAGCTTCCGAAGAACAGTCTCACAACAGGCTATGTTTTCCCTGCAATGAAGATATTATCTCAAGAGAGGTTTATGCTCCATTATTAATTATCAGTCTAAACATACGAAGAAAGGGAAGAAACACACAACAAAAATCTCAACTCTATCCCACACTTCAAGGCATAGCAGCAGAAAACTTCAGAGTTTTAAACAGAAGCCTCTTTAAACTTGGCTGCTGGAAAGCTGTGCATTGTGCTATTGTAACTTCAAATACATAAATTCTGCAAAAAGCCTGACCCTTATTTAAAAAATACACAACAGACAGCAATAGCAATAAAAATAGGTGACTCAAAGAGGACCACATTAGACTTAAAGTGCTGTCAGCATCTTTTCAATTAAAAAAAAAAACGTTCAACAGACATTCAGCAGCTAAGGCTGGTAACAGAATCCTCCCTTGCTTCTGGCCTCTGTATAGATCCATAGAACAAGGCAGGATAGGTCCCAACAAAGTTCATGTGCTTTCCAACAATGTCAGTACAACAAACCTGAGAAAGATGGCTCTACTTCCAGAAAGCTCCTTTATTCCAGAAGCATTATATTTGTACCAGTGAAATACCTCCAGTGATACACCATGGGCTGCTTGACTTTTTAACTCAAATAAATAACCTTTTCTAACTCTGTATTCAGAGGCAAGGTCAGCACAGCCAGAATCTGGATAAACATCCTGTTTGACACTGTCAGAATTGGAGAAATTAATGATTTTCACTCCACCTGTGTTTTTCTTGGCATGCTGTTCAATGAAAATCCTTCACTGCAGGATGTGTTGCAATGACTGCACACATGTATGAGGACTGCCTGTGTTTGGGAAGTTACCAAGCCACTGGCTGACTGCAAAGTGCTGTAGCTGGTGTCACTGCCAGCTTCTCTGCCCAGCAGCTCCCCTCCTAGACCATCTGCACCCAAGGGCTGTGGTGATTTTCATAGTGCACCCTTCGCACTGTGGCTTTTCTTACTAACTGGTCCTAGAGCTGATGCTGTTCCTTCCAGACCTCGTTATGGCATAAAGCTGCTCAAAGGCCCCAAGTGACTGCCGCAGCCTCTTATTGCTGCACTCTTTGCTCCATGAGCCCTATGCCATGCATGGTGTGATGGTCACATCTCCTGCCATGCCTAGCACCAGCAGGGTGTCACGGCTCTGGTGCCCCAAGGGACTGGTGCTGGTACTGGTACTGGAACTAGGACTGGGATTGTTACTGGTACTGGCACTGGAACTGTGGCCAGCACTGATCCTGGGACTGGAACTGGTTCTCCTACAGCTACAGGGACGGGTACCTGAACAACTATTGGGACTAGAACTGGAACTGGGATTGATACCAACACTAGTACTGCCAGTGAGACTGGAACTGGGATTGCTGCTGGTACTAGTACTGGTACTGCTGCTTGGACTGGGGCTGAAACTGGGCCTGGTACTGGTTTTAGTACTGGTACAGATAGTTGGACTGGTTTTGGAACGGGGACTGATGCCAGAACTGGGACTGGGCCTGGTAATGGTACTTGGGACTGTGACTGCCACTGAACTGGTATTGATACTGGTACTGGGCCTAGCATTTGTACTGGTACAGGTACTTGGACTGCTTTTGGAACTGGGACTAGTGCTGGAACAGAGTCTAGTGCTCGGATTGGAACTGCTGCTGCTGCGGGTACTGGCACAGGCAGTGGTATTGATACTGGAACTAGGCCTGGTACTGGTAGTGGAACAGGTGTTTGGACTGTTGTTGGCGCTGGTACTGGTGCTGGGGTTGGGACTGTGCCTGTGCCGGTGCCGGCGCCGGTATCAGCGCCAACACTGTGGGACAGGTACGAGGCCACTTCCGGGCCCCGGCCCTGCGCCCTTCCGGCCCCTCCGCGCCTCACGGCAGCGGCTCCACCCCCTCCCGGCCCCGCCCCCGCGCCATTTGCATGGCGGCCCCCGNCGTGTGGGAGCGGCCTGCGCGCTCGATGGAGGGGTAGCGGCGCCGTGCTCGGCTCGGTGGCCGCGCCGTGCCCCCCAGCGCCCATGGACCCCGCTCTGGAGGGTGCGGTTACGGGTGTGATTGGGACGGCGGTCCCCGGCAGCACGGAGCGGGTGCGTGCGGGCGCAGGTGGGAAGGGCGTTGTCGTTCCACGGTGTGTCCCGTACTGGTGCTAATGCCGGTCCTTCTGCTCGCCTCCCTTCCCCTCGCCTCTCCTGCCCTCCCCTCCCAAGCCCTGCGGGCCCACCTCAGGCAGGTCTCCTAATCAGGTGTGGTGTTCTCTAAGGAAGAGCCAGAGATTCCCTCAGCACTGCCTGTGTTCCCAGCAGGGTACGGTACCAAGTCGATGTTTGTAGGTAGAAGAGCCTTTGGCAATAAAGCACGATGTGCCAAGTGGAGCAGGCAGCCCCGGAATCCAGCCAGAGTAGTCCATTGGGATGCTGCTGTGTTTGTTATCATCCGGGTGCTGAGACCCTGGCGACCCTGTGGATGCCCCATCCCTGGGAATGTTAAAAGCCAGGTTGGATGGGGCTCGGAGCAGCCTGGGATAGTGGAAGGTGTCCTTGCCCGTTGCAGGGGGGTTGAAACCAGATGGTCTTAAAGTTCTCTTCTAACCCAAAGCATTCTGTGAGTCTGCACGCTGTAAAGCATGTATACCAGTCGAACATACAGTAAAAAAGAGAAGGTGCCTTGCCAGGAGTAGTAAAGCCATTCAGTCCCAATGCACAAGTGCTGTACTTGTTCAGGAGGATGTTTTCCCTAAGAAATTTGTTTAATTTGAGGTGTTGTGGTAGCTCCTGGACCAGTAGAAACAGTGCTAATGATGGGAGTTGAGACCCTTCTCAAAATGCTACCTGATGCTTATAAATAGTGTGTATTTGATTTTGAATTAATCACTAATTCCTTCAAACATTTTGAATTTGTGTCACCTTTGAGAACAGTTCTCTTGTTTTTATGGCTTTACATATTCATGCCTTCAGGTCTTTCCTCTGTACTTCTAAAGTATCCTGTAATCTACTTGCTCACCCTAGACTTTGTGACGAGGGTAATATACATGGGTTGAATGTAAGATTTTTGAAAGCCATGGGAATATCTATCTCCTTAGTAAATGTTTTATTCTGGAGGCTGAGGTGCCCCTGGAGGACTCTTAAGTGTGTTGACAGACACAGATAATCATGCTTTCTCTCTTAGTGAGAAGATAATCATGCCTTCTCTTGTTCAAAAGGCATCATTGATTTGATTGATCAGAGTCAAAGCCCTGAAGTAACTCTGAGAGGGAGCTGAGCTGACCATTTTAATGGGGCATGAGGAAAACAAAACCTTACCAAGAAAAGCCTGAATTGCTTTCCTCAGATTTAAAGAAGTGCAGACTAACTCTGTCTGCTCTCAGTAGGATAGAACATAATCAAATTCTTACCCAAGAGGAAGACTCAAATTGAAGGTGAAAGATTATCATGGAAAGATGTTGGCCAGTTGTGTTTTTAACACCAAGTTGAATGTAGGCTCTGTGGCTGTGTTGCTGTGGGTAATAGAAGAGATGCTGACAGATGTCCTCTGAAGCAGAGAATGGTTTTCTTATCTCTTTCAAAATACCTTTTCTGTGCAGCTGATGAACCTTTTGTGTAGTGCTGCTTGAACTTGAGGCAGCAATCCATATATGTAGCTTTGGGTGGGGTTCCATTTGCACTGAATGGTTGCAGGTCCTGCAATTTGGTAGTGTTCTGGAGGCCCACTTATGATTCCCCTGGTCTCTGAGTATCTAGATTTTTGTAACCCTGTGGAGCTTTTGATGATTAGAGTACAGCCTCTGCCTATTATCACAAAGAGGTTTCTCAGTTGGGTTTTTTTTCTTTCAAACAACTACAGAAATACAACTGTCTGGTGTAGGGTGGAGGGCGATGCTAGAAGTGCCTCCTGCTCTGAGCTGCTGCCCCAGTAGCACTGGCCAGAACGGGGATGCCTACTTTTAGTCCCCAGTATTTGTCTTCTTCAGGTCTCTATTTTTCTGGGTTGAAGTGACCAGGAAACAACTGAAACATCCAGGATACTAACTGCACATTGTTTGATTTGTGCTGGGGGGTGTTGTTTCACTTCTTGGAAGAAAAAGTGAACTTGAGGACCTGTTTGGGAAGAGAGCCAAAGTGTTTTGCTTAAGCAGTTTGAGTGGATGAATTGCTGACCTTTTCTGGGAGTGGGGCAAGATTTTTCTCAGATTCCCTGAAACTTACTTAGAATTTTTGCTTGGGGAGGTTATTGCAGAAAGTTGACACACATTAGGAAATATATGCAAATAGAAGTGAGCACTTTCAGAGTTTTCAGAATTTTATTGACGAACAAAGAATGAGCTGAATTCTGGCAGGGACTGTTCTTCTAAAGGTATTCTGGCGTAGCTCTTGGTAGGCTTAAACTTGTCTAGCTACTTTTTGAAATTCCATAAATTTGCAGCATCCACACCATACCATGAAAAGAAATTCCATACATTGCCATCTGGTTCGTGAAGTTTTTCTTTCACTTACTTTGAGCTTGACATGTGCAACCTTTGATAGGTGACTCCGTATGTCAGAAAAGAATGCTATTCTTTATTCCCTATTTGGTTTTGTCATGGTTTTGTAGACCTCTGCTATATCCTTTCCCCAGTTCTTCTTCTTCCATTCTTCAGAACCCCAGCTAGTAGTCATTGTTTGTGTGGGAGCCACTCTTGCTTTTGGTGTGAATCTTCTCTGTAAATACAAGTACAGAGTACCAGGAATTTTACTGTGTTATTTTTAAGTGGATGCATTAGGGGGAAAATTCTTCATGCAGTGTGAAGGAATAATCTACTGTGGTCTTGCAGAGCTAAATAGTTGTATTCTTTGTCTTAGTTTTCATTTTTTTTTCCTTACAACTTTTGATTTCCAGTCTGATTTGTTCATTGCTGGTGAGTACCTAGTAGATGTTTCCATCCAGCTGTTGGATGTAACCCAAACACCTCATTCTTGAGGAGTATGAATAAAGAGCCTGTTGTGTATTCCTGAGTGGTCTTGATCCTATAACCATCAATATGAAATTTAGCACCTCTCTTTGATCACATAAAGCCTATAGATCTTGCCTTTACTGTCACACCTTACAGACAATTAAGATAATTTTGGTTTAACTAAGTTAAAGGATAATACTGGATAAGTGGTAAATTGAGAATTTTTCTCTGGAAAAGAAAGAACAGATCTGTCCTGATAGGATTTTTTTTTTGTACTAGTTATTGAAAATCCACTTTGTTTTGCTTTTTTAATAAATTTCTCTAAACTTTTTTTGTGTGTATGTGTGTGAATGTTTCAGGAAATGCTTCAAGGACCATCAGAAGATGTGTTTGCAAAGATGGAGAGTTCGGTTGAAGACATGGATACCTCTGATACCCAGTGGGGCTGGTTTTATTTGGCTGAGTGTGGTAAATGGCATATGTTTCAGGTAAATACTTATGAAGGTATATTGGCTCTGATGGATTCCATACATCAAATTACCTATGGCTGAGTTTGTCTTAATGTGCTTTTTCTTTGATTTTGAAGACCGACTCAAACAGTCACTGCTCTATTAGCAGTGAGGACATTGAAAGGAGTTTCCGAGCAGACCCTCGTGGATCTCTGTCTTTTTCCACTGCAAAGTTTAACTACACATTGGACTTCTCAGGTATGTGTCTTTCCAAAGAGTAAATTTAAACAATAGTAGGTCTCAGATACACCAGCACATTTGTTCATTCAGCAGATTAATGTCCTCATATCTGGTGCAAAAACATGATTAAGAATGTCTTACTTACTGGAAAGTACATAGGAGTTTTTATAAAGAGCTGCCCTGTTACATTTTTTGTGTAGGTATTTAATGAAGTAGCATGTTTTGTTTAATAGCACTCCATTGTGTTCCTACTGCTTGCTTCAGCTGCAGGTAGCATGTAGGATACATCTCTTGAACTGGGAAGGTTCAACCTTTTTTCTTTAATGTGCAACTGCCTGTAAAACCTCTCGGTTTCCAACTGCCTTGGAAAACCTCTTCCATTCAGTCTGTATAAGAAATACTCCTATGAAGGAGGCTTCCTGCAAAATACTGGTATCAAAGCACATTCAGCAGGTAGTTGAAGCCAGTTCTGTTTTCAGAATAACAAGGAGATAGGCAAAAGCATTTACAAGTAGATTGTAAAGATCTTGCGTATGCTGTTCCTGTAAAATACAGAGTATTACAGGTTTCTAATGTATGTAACTAATAATAAATGTAATCTGTTCTTTGTTCAAAGGTGTGTTCTAGTAACTTCTTTAGTTTTTCTATCCATAGATGGTTTATTTTCTGATTAAATGACAAAACAATTGTATGCTTAAATATAGGGAGTGAAGGAAATAAATACATATTCCGATATATGTATTCAAATTTCAGATATTTCAAATACAGAAAGTGGGGACTGAGTAAAACAGCAATACACTGGCAGTAGAGTGGTATCTAGCAATACAAGGAGTTTTATGCTTACTTGTGTTGAAATGTCTTTTTATAAAGAACTATGTTTTGCATCCAGAATAAAAACACTGTAAGCAGATGTTAAAGAACAATTTTTATGTTACTCTCTTTAGGTCATGGTATTTTACACTAAGGATAGTGTATTCTTTGTCATCCCATTCAAGTCAGTGGAAGTTTTGACTGTGATTTAGTGGGGCTGAATGTTACATGGATATTTTAAAAATAAATGTTATGTGTCTGTAATATTTGGACATTTTGCCAACTCATATAAATGGCAGTGAATTTAGAAACATTTGTTGAAAATGCTGATTTGTTACTTGTTGAAATTCCTGTCAAGTAACTTAGTGTGTAGTAATACTCTTTTAAAAAAATGTCACTTAAATGTTTCATACGCTGTAGGTGAATTCCCAAAAATTTCATCCTAATTCTTGTTTTTGCTCAGTGATGAAACAAATCAACCTAACAACCCTTAAACAACGTCCAATAAAGCGAGCTCCCTTTGCAATCAATTCATTCAGGTAAGGAAATAAGACGAAGACTCCTTATTTTTCTTTTAGTCATGATTCTTCTAAGTAAATGAAACAGAGGTGTTTTATCTTTATTGTTTATATTTATTTACTTTTGGAGTCACTTGCTCTGAATACCTGTTGAATCAGAATTGCTGTAGAGAGCAACATCAAAAATTGAAGCCATTGACTCTGTAAATTATTTAGAAGTATTATTGTAGCAGCAAAAAAGGATTGAGTTATATGTTGTGCCTATATTTTAATAATTTATTCTAAAATGACTTAGAGTTAAAAAGTTTGTGTTGTAACAATTCTTTTGAGTCTAGTTGCTTTAGATTGTCAGTTTCTTACCATTTGATCAGTCATTTGGTGTAAAGCTGAGCTGATGTAAGTCTGGAACTCTCTAAACAATAACCTGAGCTATGCAGTGTTACTGTCACAGGTGAAATTGAGTACAAAGGATTATGTGGGGTTTTTTTCCCCAAATAGTTTCTGCAAAAAGATTTAGTTCTGAATTGTAGTATGGTTCTGTAGTGTGGTTACATCCCAAAAGAGTTTTGTCATTTGCCATAAGAAACGTGGTAGCAATCTGTTTACACTGACTTTCAAGAAGACTGTGTTTTTGACGTGTCAATGTTTTTTCAGTAAGTATTTGCTAAATAGTGCATACAATGATGTGGCAATTTACTTCGTTTTTTAGTTAGTCGTATTCAGTATTCTTATTTCCATGTGGTGACGCTCTTTATTTTCAGGAGATTCCTTCTTTTAGTCTCAGTATTAAGGCTTAAGAGCTTCTGTGTATGTAGTGCATGTGCTTAAACCACTCTTTATAAAGTAGCTCTGTATAAACTTCATAGGGGTTTGCTTTTTTTGCATACTGTATTGTTTGGAGCAGGAGTTTGACAGGAAGAAAATGCCTCATGTCTTTGAAGTGATGTGCTTTTACCTTTTTTGTTTGAAGTTTCATCTGTGAAAATGAGGCAATCCCTATGCCTTCACACTGGGAGCATGTAAATACTGAGGAGCCATACCAGGTAAGAGTTGGTATGCAACTTGGTCAAAAACATGTGACAATGAAATAATGCATCAAATTGAAATTGCACTAACCTCTTTTTTTCCAGCTTATTCCATTGCAAAAGAAAACAAATGAATATAATGAAGTTTCTAGTCTCTTTGGAAAAACAATGGATAGCCACCGAATTAAAAGAATTAAGAGAATACAAAATCTAGACTTGTGGGAGTTTTTTTGCAGGTGAGATTATTTCTAAAACCAACAGTTTTAGGATTGTTAATAGAGAAAATTTTGAAGTCATACAGCACAAATATGTTTAACTGTTTCTATTATTAATGAATTTTTTTGTTACTTTTTAACTTTAAAATTTTATTTGTCATTTCTCTTTATTCAAAATTTAATTTTCAAGACTGTGTAGCTTCTACAGGTGCAGAAATTTAATACTTGTAGAAATGCATTAGATAAAGTATAGCACAGATAATGTATTTAGGATGTTCAGAATATCTGTGTGGTAGATGCCCATGATCCTTACATTGAAGTAAGGAGAATAAAAATTAGCTTTTTGTAGAATGATTCCTTGAGAGGCTTGTATTATTTTAATTTTCACTGAACAAAGCAAATTAATATTTCAGTCTTGTTGAATTTCTCAATTTTATGAAGCATAGGACAGAATTAAGTGTCTAATTAACACATGTTCATAGGATTTCTTTTAAGTTTAGTGTGCTACAAAACCTTGTTGTAAGTTCTTGGCTTTTCCCTCTTCTTATTGTGCTGGCCTGGAAGAAGTAGGAAGTGCCCAGTTTGGTGTTCACTTATTTTTTGGTGTCAGTCTTAATTGTACTCGACAAAAGTTATTTGTGTATCTTGTAGGAAGGAGTACATATCAGAAGGTTTAAAGATGTTTTGCAGTAATAAAATAATCTAGACTAAGCTAAAGAGTGAGGAAATAACTAACCAGATGTATACTAAAATCTTGGATAAGTTACATGATGTTTTTAAAGATATCTCATTTATTGTTAATTTAAAGCTATATCATTAATGTGTGAGGAAGTCAAATTCCTTATATATGTTAATGGTTAAGAGAGTTATGCTACTTTTAGTTAAGTTTCCTTTTTTTCTTGGTGGAGTAAGGAAGGGGGTCAGCAGAACAGCTGCCTTGGACTTCCAGTGGTCAGACTTTGGGTTGTTCAGGAGACTACCTGACAGAGTCGCTTGTGATGCAGTCCTGAAGGGCAAAGGAGTCCAGGAAGGCTGGACACTTTTCAAGAGGAAAATCCTAACGGCTCTGGAGCAGGCTGTCCCCATGTGCTGAAAGACAAGTAGTTGAGGAATAAGATCATCCTGGCTGAACAGAGAACTTCAACTGGAATTCAGACAAAAAAAGGGAGTTTATGACCTTGGCAAGAACGGGCAGGCAACTCAGGAGGAGTAAAAGATGTTGAGATGTTTTGCAGGGAGAAAATTAGAAGGACCAAGGCCCAACTAGGACCTAATTTGACCACTGCTGTAAAAGACAATTTTTTTTTTTTTTTAATAAATCATCAACAAAAGGAAGGCTATAGAGAATCTCCATCCCTTACTGGATGTGGGGGAAACATATTGACAAAGGGTGAGGGAAAAAAAGACTGAGGTAACAAAGGCATTAATTGTAAGACCAGTTGTTATCTGGGCACCCAGACCCTGAGCTGGTAGACAGAAGCAGGGAGCAAAATGCAGCCCTCATAATTCACGAGGAACTAGAACCTGGTACCCCACACAAGTCTATGGGGATGGATGGAATCCACTGGGGGGTACCAAGGGGGCTGGGGAGGTGCTCACTGAGCCATTTTCAACCATTTACCTGCAGTCCTGGCTCACTGGGGAGGTGCCAGTTGGCTGGGGATGAGCAAATATGATACCCATGCACAAGAAGGGTTGGAAGGAGGATCCAGGGAACTACAGAACTGTCAGGCTGAGCTCAGTGCGAGGGAAGGTCAAGGAACCCGAGTTCCTTGTGCCATCCTGAGTGCCATCACACAGCATGTGCAGGGCAACCGCGGGTCAGGCTCAGCCAGGGTAAGCTTAGGAAAGGCAGGTCCTGCTTGATGACCAACCTCACCTCCTTCTATGACAGGGTGGCCCACTAAATGGATGAGGGAAAGGCTGCAGTTATTTTTTACCTGGACTTCAATAGAGCCTTTGACACCGTTTTACTACAACATTCTCCTGGAGAGTTTGGCTGCTCATGGCTCGGACATGTTTGCTGGGTAAAAAACTGTCTGAATAGCCAGGCCTAGGGAGAGGTGGTGCATGGACTTAAATCCAGCTGGTCACTAGTGGGGTCCCCAGGGACCAGGGACCCCAGTGTTGGGGCCAGTCCTGTTTAATACATTTATCTGTGGTATGGACAAGGGCATCAAGGGCACCCTCAGTCAGTTTGCAGGAGGCACCAAGCTGGGTGGGAGTGTTGATCTGCTGGAGGGCAGGAGGGCTCTGCAGAGGCATCTGGACAGGCTGGATCCATGGGCTGAGGCCAACTGAGTGAGGTTCAGTAAGGTAAAATGCCAGGTCCTGCCCTTGGGTCACAAGGCGGTGCTATAGGCTTGCACTCACTGGTGAAGAAATTATTGCCTGGTAGTGTATTACAAAGAAATAGGTATTCCAGCATTTCAAATTCACTTATTTTAGTGTCCCAGGGAGGGAAGTTGAAAAGAGCAGATGATGCTTAGTCTAGCGTCTCGGTTTGGAGTTGCCGAGGAGAACAAGTAAATAAAGGTGTTGGGCAGGGAATTGCTGACCAGTTTTAGAAAAAGATGTGCTTACATAGGTACAAAGACCGTGTCTCTGGGTATAGTTTTGCTGTAGGTTTTGCCTTTTATTGAGTGAATTGGCTGAGAATTTCACAGTGCTGGATCAACTTAATTTTGTTGAACTGGATTATCTTGTGGAAGGTGCTCAGATGATGCCTTTTAGAACAGTTGGACTCCTTGATTTCTATTCCAAATTACCAGTGTCCTGTTGTGGCATTTCTGCATTCTGCACAACCAGTTTGCCAGTGTGCCCAGTATATTTTACTGCTTAGGAGGAACAATTGCTACTTAAACTTTTATGGTTTTGGAGAATTGTTTTGTTTAATTGATAAGATAAGGGATTGCATTTGATCATTGCTTGCATGATTATTTGCATCACTGTAGTGGTCAGAACACATTTGCCTCTTACAGTAGTTCCCGTATTAATGACAATTCTAAATTGGCTTTATGAAATGAACTGGCCAGAGATAGTAAAGGGCTGTTACAGAACAACTTTTGACAATTGATTATTCACTTTTTCTATAAATTGGTTCCACTCCCCTGTTTCAAGAGAAGTTACTTGAGGCTACATTTATATATTGTCAGAGATCAACAGCCAAGACATCAACACCAGAGGGCTGCTGATTGAAGAAACTTCAAATGTTTAGCATAAATAGCCCTTAGATCAGTTTTTGCTGGTTTGCCTAGGTAATAGTGCTTTACAATCTACCAAATTTGTTACCCCTTCCACCATGACATTAAAGTAGGTGGTGGAGGAAACAAAATGTGCAAAATTACCTTTCTTTTAAAGATGTATCTGCAGAAAATGACCATGGTGAAACTAATAGCACATGAACGAAGTTGATGAAATTGGTGTAGAAAGACCTTTTTTCCAAATCTTAGACTATGTTGGGAAATAGTTCTACAGCATTCAGAAATGTATGGTTTCTAAATATGTACCTTAAGAATTCTGACCTGTTTAAAAACTAGAGTCATCTAGGTGCTTGTAAAGTGGAATTGTGTTATGTTTGCACCCTCTTCAGTGTTTTCACAGCAGTAGTTTGGTGTGTTTGTATGCCTATTTATTTATTATGTGCTTGTTTATGTATTTATTGTGTGTTTTCTGTAGGAAAAAAGCTCAACTAAAGAAGAAAAGAGGTGTCCCAACGATAAATGAACAGATGCTATTTCATGGCACCAGTAATGAGTTTGTAGAAGCAATATGTATTCATAACTTTGACTGGAGAATAAATGGAATGCATGCTGCTGTGTATGGAAAAGGTAAATATCACTGTCACAGACAACAGTGGTAGCGTTAACAGCTCAACGTGAAGTGTTCCCCGTAGTGTGTACTTTGTGATGCATGCCTTGTGTGTACCCAAGAGGTGTTTAATACAGCTCTGCTTTTGTGGCAAATGTAGTTAAGGATGCCGTAAGGAATGTAATTGTCACAACTGGCTGATAGGGCCAGGGAGCATGGGGAAGGGATGCCCAGCAATGCAGTGTTGATCACAAGACAATCTCTCCGTTAAAATGTTCGCTAAAAATATTTGGTCATATTATCGTAATATAACAACAACAAAAAAAAGATCACTAATGAACATCAAGGAACTGACATTTTTCATCATCTTGATAGCTATGCTCTAGTAGTCAAGCTGTCATGGTAAGAACGTAATCAAATTTTCTACATTTTTTATCTGAAAGGGACCTATTTTGCAAGAGATGCATCATATTCCAGCCATTTCTGCAAAGAGAGCATGAAGCATGGAGATACTTTCCAGATTCATGGTGTGAACCTGCAACCTCATCTGCATAGACCAGATAAAGTCATGTTTCTTGCTCGTGTATTAACTGGTGACTATATCGGCGGTGATTCAAAATACATGAGGCCTCCTTCAAAAGATGGAAGCTTTGTGAACTTGTATGACAGCTGTGTGGATAATACCTGGAACCCAAAGATCTTTGTCATCTTTGATGCCAACCAAATCTATCCTGAGTACTTAATAGAATTTTGTTAAGTTTGGACTAAGTATTGCTTGTGGTTTTTTGATATTCTTCTTCCTTTTTTAAAGACAACAACATAGAAACATGATGCATGAAAGAGGTGAAAGAAAAGCTGGCATACATTTATGGAGGAGGGAAGCTATTAAATATTTAAGAGAGACTGGTGAACTGTTTTTAAAAACCTGTAAACTTTACTAATGCATTTTTCAAATGTAGAGACTATTACAAATCTGAAATTGCTTAGTGAGCCTTAAATACATTGAGCATTGGTAAGTTTTCAAAGGCAAGATTTATGTTTTGATTTTCTAAAGTATATTAAAAGTGGTTAAAATATGCCTCTAATATAGTATGCATATGATGAGACTAATCTTTTATAAAGATTGCCTATAAAACATAAAGTAAGAACAACAACGGCAAAACCCCAGGGGACATGGCTCTGTGTGTGTGTGTGTGTGTTCCGTAGTACATGTTTGTTTGTAGGTCTCTTAGTTTGGATTCTAAACCAAAAAAAAAAAATAAAAGAATCTACAGCTCCTTCATCAGTGTCCTCCAGATGAAGTTCAACAAAGCTGTCAGTTTAACTTTATGTACAATTTACTGTAAGCTTCAATTATATACTGGGAAAATAACAAAGCCCTTGAAGTAGGATTCGACTGTTGATTTTGATGGAAATGAGGCCCACAAACTTGTGGTTGTTAGTTGTTTGGTATGTAACTGTTGGGCTCACTGTTGGGATATCCGCAGTGCTATACACCTTTCTCAGTTCTTATCCTGTGGAATTTTTCCCATGTCATTACAGTGTTCATGTGCTGCTATGATTCCTGTCTGGTCAGAGTTTAAGACACACTCAGTAATCATATACTTGGTGTTACTGAAGACAAACGTTTAGATTAACTTAACTGGAAACAATACAGTTAAACAAACAGGGAAAATTTCAAAAGATGCCATCCTTTAGTTTTTAAACACCGTAATAGAAAGCTTTCAGTAACAGTTGTGTAGACCAGGTTTTCATAACTGGTATGGTTGTAAAGTTAAAGAGTATTCTTCACATGTAGAAAGGGCATAAAAGAGAATATTTGGGTAAAGAACAAATCTGAGTACATAAACACACAAAGAGGCTGAGGAAGGGGCTGTTACAGTGAAATGCACTGTCATGTGAAATGATTTGCTATGGAATTGTCTCCCTAGTGTCCTTTGTTAAAGGACCTAAGTAGCGCTAATGGACAAAGTCAAAGTTGAAACCTTCCCAGGCTTTTTCTTTGGCTATGGCCAGTAACAAGTCCCTGTAGAATTGGTATGTAGTTGTGGCAGGTGTAGAACGATTTGTGTTGGTTTGTTATAGAATTGTTAATGGACTTTTTGGATGAAAGGCTGTGTTTAAAATGAATTGCATTTAAAGGCACTGCAGCGGCTGGCATGGCCAAGTCTGCTCAAAGTCATACTAAACCGGTGGGACTGGAAGCAGAAGATGATGACATCTCTGGCATCCTAACTGAGGACACAAATATCTCTTCCACCTCCTGAGTTGTCTGTCAGTAGATCTTGCACAAGATGTGTATCTGTTTCTATTTGTAGTTTCATGGCAATTTTCCTGTCCCTAAATCATTTAGGGCTAAAATGCATTTTCCTTTATTTTAGGAAGTATGATTTGTGATCCCAGTTGGGAACTCTAGGTTCTACTCTTGTAGGTATGATTTGTGTTTGATTCACTACTACGCTAGCTCTGCAAAAGGCACTTTGTTCCCCACATTGTATAAAATAATAGCGAATCACGCAGGGAATTTGTGTATTACTGAATCCTTTTTATTATTACACAGTATTCTACAAAGCATACATTTTGTGAAACTAACAAATACATGTGCTGTTGTTCCTTTGATTTGTCTTTTATTTCTTCTGAAACAGATGTTTTTAATTTAAAAAAATGGAAGTTTCTTTTTTAGTACCTCATGGACACAAAGTACCACAATCTTTACTGATCTCAGAGGCTTTTCTGATTGGTTGTGTGGTGGTATCTTGTTTGCTGTTTAATTTGAATTGAATGGCACAATCTTAATCTTACTGCACAATTGAAGTTTTACCTCTTCTTTCAATGTTCAATGTGTTTTGCTTTTTGTGCTGATGAATTCTGTTATTGAAGATGTCTGTAAAATAACTGTCCTTTCTCTGGTAAGGGGAGAGCGATTATTATTACAAGCAAAGTCCAGAACTGTACAAGTAGCCAATACAGGAAATAGTTGGACTTAATAAAAGGAACAGTGAGAAAGAAAAGGAGGAAAATAATTTCTTGGCCTTTAGAGTGTTAAAAAAAAGAGAAGGGACCTCGGTTGATTCTGGGAAAGGAGACCTGCTATTTTCTGTTACTGTTTCATGTAGTGGGACTTTGTTCTCCATTTTGGTTTTATATCTGTCCAAGAGAGCATGTTTTTCTCTTAGGTGTCTTGATCTGAGGTAGAGCTTTCTTACTAAAATTATTCTTGTGGCAGAGTGTTTTCACATGAGCACAGCACTTCAGGATGACATAGAAAAATAAGATCAGCTCATGCTGGCCTCCTGGACCAGCTTTGTTTTTTACAATTGGTGTGTACTCAGTTATTGCTGAATGGATCTCATTTCATTCGGAGCGGTTTGGGAGAGTGTGTCTCTGCATTCCAGTTCATTTACAAGGTCGGTTTGCACAAACTCTTGTTTTTAAACTAGAATCCAAAGGGAGAAAAAAAGGATACAGCTCTGTTTTTTAATAGATGTCCCAGTATACTCTCATCCATGCTAGATGTGAGATACATAATGTGCTGGCTGGAGTTGGTGACTTAAACTCAGGACTACATTGGATGCTAGTTCAGCTGGCTTCTTGAGGACAACTCTTACCCTTTTTAAACCTTTATCAGCACAAAAGATCATAGCAGGAAGGCTCAAGTGAGTCTGTGCATTCTACATAGTGAGAATTACTTTCAGAAAGATGAACACATTTCAGTCTTAAAATTCCTGTGTCCTAAATGTCCATCAGTGTAGTAACTATTTTTAGGCACTGTCCAAGACAGCAGACTCGAAAACCAACACAGGCCTACTCCAGTATGGCCATCTACTCTTCACAAGTCACAAAAAATACTAAGGGACTGACAGATGGAATACTTGGCCCCATTTTAAAGCCAACTGGCCTCTCTTACACCCCTCTCTATTAAGCCTCTCTGTTCTCCTTGGCTCTGTCTTTCCCATATGTGTACAGCTCCAGTGCTTCCTGCACCGCACACAGTCTGATCCCCCAATACCATTTCCAAAGTCCAGGATGAAATAAACTTTCACACAGTCTTGCATGCTCTTATTAGTTAATATGACTGACCAGATTTGAAATTTCACTGCCTCCCTTATCATGTCAACCAGGTTTATCCTCATATGTTCTTGTTCTTGGCTTCCTCCTTTTCTTATAGTCCCTTTTGTGTCAGGGACGTAGAGGAGTAGTCACTCTCCTTCCACATATTCATACAGATAATTGTGCCACATAACACGTCCAGCAATTTTAGTGCCGTGTCCTAACTCAGGGCTTTAGTTGGAGAGGTCACATTTCATTCCTATGGTAATGAAATAGACAAGAGACAGCCAAGGTGAACAACATCAAGACTCGAAAGTTACATGTTCAAGTGGATTTTTTAATTGGAAAGGATCCATTTAAATGTATAGAAATAGGAGAGTATTTGGTGAATATTGTAATAAGCAAAAAAAAAAAAAATTGCAGCGTAGTAAAGAGTGTAAGCAGGGGGAAAGGACCTGTTCAGACAGTATACAGTTCCATGGAATACCATAAAATGAGTTTCTCTTCCTTGTGTGCTTTGAGCTTGACAAGGGAGTTTGACACTGCTGTCATGTTAAGGATTGCAAACCAGCTGGTTCTGGCTGTTTGTACACTTACATGTAGACACTTGAAGATTGATTTACTGCTACTACTTTTAGAGTCTCATGCAAAAGAGATTGTGACTCCACTGCTAGAAACAAGTCTGAAGCTATGCTCTTCTCAGCTATTGACTTTATTAACTAGAAATGTCATTCATTTCTGTATTTGTGTTTTGTCTATTGCCTTTGAACATCATTGAGGTGTTTTTGTTTCAGTATTTTCCTTTCTAGAAAAACATTTTTGCAATTAGAGAATAATGCAAGAAGAATAAGAAAGGATAAATGTATCAACATTTGGAAGCTGCTGAGTCCATGTGGGGAGACTGTGCCAATCAGGAAGGCAGGTAGTGGAAATGACATAATGTTTCCAATCTCAAGCCAAGATCACTCACATCCGTTTCCTGTTTGCCTTCTAGCCAATAAATGCCTAATTTAATTTAAAGGGAATGAAATCATACTGACACCAAAAGAAACAATCTCAAATATTTCTTATCTTTACTCAGCTTCTTCACTGATACAGTTTTCTTCCCCTTGAACTCATAAAACAATGTAAAATATAAACCAATACAGGCACTGAGTATCTGACTTGTGTCCAGGTTTCAGGAACAACATAAAGCCATGGTCTGCTTACCTCCCTTTTCCTGTTCCCCTGCTTTGCTTGCATTCATGTTGCCATAAAGTGAAACAGATGAAGTATCTGGAGCATTGTTAAAAACTAATTTGGAGTGGGAATATGCTAATGCAGTTTATTATATTAAGTGATGTGTTTGGTTACAGACCTGGAGGTGACCAAATAGCTCATATGTGCAATCTTTTTTTCACCTTTGAGCTGGTGAAATTTGTCCAAGAAAGTTATCCCAACAGAGAACAGTTGGGGCAAATAAGCCTTTCAAAGGATGATTGGATATTGGATACACTGTGTTATTGTCTATGTATTAACTAGTGGGATTATTTTTAAAAGACTAATTTCGGCTGACACAAATACTATCATCACAGATTTTGTTATAGCACAGTTGTTGAAAATACTGTAGCCTGACAATGCTCTATCAGCTAATTACTGGATGTTTATGAGAGTGACTTAAATAGCTGCTCCAGACTGATATTTTAAATTGTTTTGATCTTTATTTTTAGTATAAGAAATATGACCCAAAACAATGGGATAAGACAAGGACAGGAGATGGAAAAGCTGGGGGGAATCAATGGGAGAAAAATGGTTACATAAGTGAAAGGGTGCATGAGTGTGCATGTACACTTAGGCTGGGGAGTGATGCAAGAAGGGAAGAGAACATAAGAATATTACTGCTTTAAATCTGTCCTTTAAAATTTTTAAACTCAGTTTCCATGTGGATGATCTTCCTGAATGTTTAGCAATGTTTATATATTCCCAGTAGGATGGACTACTGGATGGAGAGTCAGGGGACTTGTAGCCAAATTTTCATGTCTTTTGACATGTTGTGATGAGAGCAGACTTACAGAAGTGGTGCACAAATGATACAGAGCTGTCAGAAGTGAGACGTGTAGCTACAGCCCCTCTTCTGAGCACTGTTGCAAGGAGCATGGGGAAAGCAAAGTGTTGCTGTCTGCTGTAAACATAACTGGTTGGCTTCTGGCTTCTCATGGGGCCACTATGCTTCCTGAAATAGCCCCGCTCCAGTGACATTCCATGCATCTTGTCTTTGCTTCTCTTCCATGGCAAGTGTCTGGTATCAAGTTTACTGTATTTAATCAATCACTGTAGTGTGACAAAAGGAGCAAAAATTTTACGGTTTGCATTAGCAAATCTGAGAAAACTGCTATTGCTCTAAATTGTCTGCTCCATGAAGCAACTGATTTCTGGAAAGAAACTATCTTCTGTTGTGTATTAAATTAGGTATTGCAATAGATCTCCAGGTTTTTTGGCCTTTAGCTGCTATGGTGGTAAATATGACCCATTTTCAAATTTCAGAATATAAACCTGTGCTGTCTCCTTGTAAAATAACAGGTTTCTAACATGCATGCTCATAAAGGTGGTGAGTTTCGCAAAATTTTTCTGTGATGCACAAAATCCCTCACTGAACAGAATTTAATAGTCTATGAGAATAGCATTCAATAAGACAATATAATTCTCTTTATAGTAACTATTCATTTAAACTGAAAATCCCTGAAGTAGAAGGTATGTGTCTAACAGAGCCTTGAGCTATCAGTGCACTTCAGGGCTGGAATCTATGTAATGCTTCATCACAGATGGACAGCTTGTGGACAAAAATACAGTTTACCTCCTCAGCATAAACGTGGGGGGAATTGGTAAGGCGGTAGATAATTAATGCTGGATTTGGTCCAGGACACCTTTCCCTTTGGAGAGAAGATCAAGATTTTTAGTGACAGTGTTTTAAAGACTGGTTTATGGTTCAGCAAACTGGAATACTGAATAAAATCAGAACTGCATCATGGCACAGGCCGAGAGAGAAATCCTTCTACTGTACTGCTGGCTCCACATCCTCACAGGGAAACATTCTAAAATGGTGTTTTTCTTTTAAAATAAAAATTAAATGCTAATTCTTTTCAGTTTGAGAAATATGAAGAGCATGGCTGTAAAATGTGATAGGAAAAAAAATAATCAACATGAAGAACTGGTTTTAATGTTCCCCTGGGAAAGTTGTGGTTTTTAATATTTCAGAAATGGGTTTGCTTAGCCCTGAGGGAAAGGGATTGGAAGAGCATGATAGACACGAGCATGCACGAAGACTGTACGTTCAGTATTAAGGGAGAAGAAATAGGTCACTGTGTGTTAGATAGCTCGCTTGCTTTCCTTTAAAGCCACAAGAGATAGCAACTGCCAAGCTGCAGTTAGGAAATTGCCCTGTTTTCTGAGGGACAGGGCAAATAAGCACTGTAGATGTCCTTGCTTTGGTGTACACAAATACACCTGTTAATTGATGCTTTCTTGTGGAGCTGATGGTGCCTTACTGGAAAAAGAGCCTGCTTATGCAACAACTCTAATTATTCATGTGCCAGTGCTGAGCTGCACATGGCTGAAAGAAAACATTTTTAATGCTGGTTATGTGGAAGGAAATACTTTTCTTGTTATTTTTTGGTAGTTTATTATAAATTATGCCTGAGAATGTTCCATTCCAACACCCCGAAAGTCAAGATAAAGTGTCAGGATGCCTTCATGGATGAACAAGGAGCTCCTGACTGAACTCAAGCATCCAAAGGATGCACACAAGTTGTAGCAGCACAGAAGTGTGGCTGAGGGGGAAAACAGCAATGCTGTCCTGAGCTTGCCTGGGTAGGGTGAGGAAAGCCAAAGCAGCCAGGAGAGACAACAACAACAATGATGAATTATTCAACGAGGAATTGAGGGATATCTCTAGTTCATCTGCCCTTGTCCTTATGGCAGATTTTAACTTCCCAGGCATCAACTGGTTAGTTTCATACAGAAGAAATAAACAGGTCTAGGAAATTGCTGAAGCACGTGGAGGATGAGTTCTTGGTGCAGGGACTAAGGGAGCCGCCTAGGGCAGGTGCCCTCCCAGCTTTGCTGTTTGTAAACAGAGAGGGTCTCAGGGGTGGTGACCAGTGGCTGTTTTGATCACAGTGACCGTTTTGATCACAGTGACCACAGAGTAGTTGTGTTTCAAATCATTGGTGTTTGAAGAAAAAAAGACCAGGAAAACTTTGTCCTTGGATATTGGAAGAGCAGATTTTGGGCTGCTGAAGGAGCTAGCTAGTATGGATCTCTGGGCACCTGCTTCTGAAGGTATTTGGGTTCATGAATGCTGATCACTTTCTAAGAGCCATCTCTTAAGAGCACAGAAGCAGGCAATTCCAAAGGAAGGGAAGTCAAGCAAGCAGTGCAAAGGGCTGCCTTGGCTGAACAGGGATCTTAGAGAATTTAGGCAAAAAGAAACTGTACAGACACTGGAAACAAGAACAGGCAGCACAAGAGGACTAGAGAGATCCTGTTTGGCACTGCAGGGAGAAAATTCATGCAGTCAAAGCTCAACTAGAGTTCAAGCTGGCCAGCACTGTGAAGAACAAAAAAGGCCTTTTAAAATATATTAACAGCAAACAGAGAATCAGAGAGAACACTGGTCTGTTGATTGATGGGGTCAGTCACCTCACAAATAGGAATACAGACTATGCAGAGGTATTTAATGCCTTCTTTGCCTCTGTCTTTAACACCATTGATGGGCCGTGGGATCCCAGGAGACCAATGCTGGAAGACCAGGACTGAAATGATGATGAACTCCCAGCTGCCTCTGAACTTGTTCAAGAGTAGCTGTTCAAACTGAATGCACATAAATCTATGGAGCCTGACAGGGTTCATCCCAGGATACTGATGGGGCTGGCCAAAGTAAATCACAGAACCTCTTTGCATTATTTTTCTTCAGTGGTCTTAGGAGCCTGGAGAGGTCCCAGTCCACTGGGACCTGGCAATGTTTCAAGAAAGGTAAGAAGGAAGACCCTGGTAATGACCCTGCCAGTCTTACTTATCAGTGCCTGGTAACAGAGACAATCCAGTCATTGATTATAGTGAACACAAGTTCACAAGGGGAAAATCTGGCTTAACGAACATAATTTCATTTCATTATAAGGTCATGCACCTAATTGACCAAAGGAAGCCAGTAAATGTGGAGTTTTGGAATATTACCAAGCTTTTGACACTACTCTGAATCAACTGCCCAACACAAAGATAGACAAATACATAATATGTTGGGTAAATGGGGTTACATCAGGCTGGCAGCCAGTCACCACTGGCATTCCCAAGGGCTCAATTTTACAACCCGTGCCCTTCAATGCTTTCATAAATGATCTGGACACAGGAGTCAAATGTACAATAAGTAAGTTTGTCAATGATGCTAAATTGGGAAGAGCTGTGGACTCCCCTGAGGGTAAAGAGGTCTTGCAGAGAGATCTGGAGAGCTGAGCCATCACCAACTGTATGAAATTTAACTAGACCAACTGCTGGATTCTCCTTATGGGACACAGTAATCCTGGTTATTCATATAAATTGGAGGATGAGAGACTGGAGAAGAGCACAGTGGAAAGGGAGCTGGGGGACCCTGGCAAGTTGAACATGTGCCAGCAGTGCCCTGGCAGCCAGGAGAGCCATGCGTGTCCTGGGGGGCATCAGGCACAGCACGGCCAGCCAGGCAAGGGAAGGGATTGTCCTGCTCTGCTCTGGGATAGCCTCACCTCGAGTGCTGGGAGCGGTTTTGGGTGCCACGATAAATGAAGAATATAAAACTATTGGAGTGTATCCAGAGGAGGGTGACAAAAGCGGTGACAGGTCTCAAAGGCAAGACTTAGGAGGAAGTGGCTGAGGTTGCCTTGGTTTGTTTAGCTTAGAGAAGGCTAGGGGATGACCTCATCACAGTCTACAGCTTCCTGAAGGCAAGCAGTGGAGGGGAGGGGCTGATCTTCCTCTGGTGACCAGCAACAGGACACAAGGAAATGCAGTGAAGCTGCACCAGGTAAGTTCCGATTTTACATTAGGCAAAGGTTCTTCACTGAGAAGGTGGTCGACCACTGGAACAGGCTCCCCAAGGAAACTGGTAAAGATACCAAACCTGTCAGAGTTCAAGGAGCATCTGGATGATGCTCTTAGTTGTGTGATTTAGTTTTAGGTAGTCCTGTGGGGAGCAGGGATTTGGAATTATTGGTCATTATGTGTCCCTTCCGACTCGAGATATTCTGTGATTCTAAGTCTATGGAACCTGATGGGATGCATCCCTGATGAGCTGGCCAGTGTGATGGCAAATTCCCTTGGAGTGGAGGAGTGCCTCTGGCAGGATTGAGGAAGATGTTCCTTCCCTTCTACTGAGCACTCAACCACATTTGGAGTGTTGTAGGCAGTCCTGGGTATCCCAGTATGAGACATGGATGTACTGGAGTGAATCCAGAAAACAGTTCCTAAAGTGATTAAAGAATTGAAACATTTGAGAAGACACTGAGAGACTGTTTAGCCTCAAGGAAAGAAGGCCTGGGAGGGAATTTTGTCAATGTGTATAAATACTTGGTTGGAGGGCATAAAGAAGACAAAGCTAGTCTCTTCTGAATACTGCAAAGTGGAAGGACAAGAGGCAATGGACACAAATTGAAATACAGGAAACTCCACCTAAATATAAAAACCCAATGTTTTTACTGTGTGCAATGCCAAGCACTAAAACAGATTGCCTAGGAAAGTTGTGGAGTCTCCATCTTTGGAAATATTCAAATTCCAATTATACAAGGCCCTGGGTAACCTGACTTTGCTGTGAGCAAGGGCTTGGTTGGAATAGATGACAGCCAGATTAATTCTGTAATTAAACCTTGATTTTGAGAAAGTCTTGCATTTACTTTTTGAGTGTAGCCCTATTAAACTCATACTGCACTGCAGGTGACGTGACCATGAAATCTAATGTGTATCTCCTTTACTCTGTCAAGCAAGATGACTCTAGAGCTGATCAAGCAGGAATACCTCCAGTTTTCAACCAGTCACCATGCAATTTCCATTTGCTGGTAATTTCTGGTCAAGTTTACTATAAGTCTGCAAATTTCTTGCAGTATGACTCCAGTTCTGTGACTTTTCCTCCAATCGTTAAGCATAAAGAAGGAAAACACGATTTTGAATGTTAGTATGAAATTCCCTCAGGGTGGTGCAATTTCATAGGCAATTAAAAGCTGCATTAGAGTGGAAAGACAAAATAGGCTGGCTACTGACAGCCTAAATGCAGAAGAAAATGACCCCTTGCATCCCAGTGGTATGATGGCTTTGCAGACTGGAATAAACACACATCACCCCAAATAAACTGTCAAATACAGCCTATTTTATTTAAAGGGTGGTGGTTTTATTTTTATATTGCACTTGGCATTTCCTGATTTAAGAGCTGCAAGCTGTCTTCTGCCTACCACATGTTTCTGTTTGTCGTTCTGGCATTTGTATAACCCAGTGGTAGAAACTGTCATCCAGTTTCTAACTCACTGTACATTAAACATAGCAGTCAGAAGGTTCCTAGCTCCAGACAATATGTTTTTCACACCAGTATTTTTCAAAATCTCCTGCTTTTAGTCCTTGAAGAAAATCTAGTGAGTTTATGTCTGCATTTCATAGAGGACAGTTTTAGACCTGTATAAAAGGGTTTAATTCTTTCAAGTATTCCATTTAGCACCGTAATTTGTGTTGCAGTGCAATCTGTGTTAAGAAGTAGATTAATGCCTGTGCACATTTATTCTTGGGCTATTTTTTCTCTTTTCAGTTAGCATCACAGTCTCTGACATCACAGTATATGAGTTTACCGCTTTTCAGTCCACTTCAGGAGAGAGATATGGTCATGAATTTGATTCTGGCTGTTCACGAAGAACAAATTGTGGCTGCTCATGTCCATTAGGGTCTTTGTCTCCACCATCACCAGCCAGGGAATGGAATGCATATGAAGGTATATGATCAGAAGCTGCTGAAAGAAATGACAGCAGTACATGAATGTGACACAATCCATAACTTTTTGCTATGAGAGAGAATAAAATGAGAGAGCAATAGACCATTTCTAGCTGGCTCTCTAAGGCTATACTCCAAAGTATTTACAAATATATATAAGAACAGCATTAGCTGTCCAAACAAGACCTAGAAAATTTCATTGACAAGCTCTTCTACTATTGCTTAGTAGGCCCCACAATTTTCTTACAGAAATTGCAAAGTCTTAACTGCCTCATACTGAATAGTAAAGAAGAAAATGGAATGATTAGTTGCAACAAGATACCTAAGCAGTCTTCAATTTTAAGATATAGTCCCTGGAGTCTTAATACATGGAAGTTACCACGAAGTCTGCAAATGCTATTTCAGTGATCTTTTCTCTCCATGTATGTCACAAATTCTCTTCTGGTCTGAAACTTTCTATATGCTGTCTTCAGTTTTTTCACAAGCTTTTGAATTAGATATAGTACCTTGTGGCTGATAGTGTGCCTTCCTTTCTCTGAAAGAGTCTTGTCAGATTGTCCACACCTTTGAAAGAAAGGCAGTTCTATCTTTTACCCACTATTTTACACACTTAGCAAAAGGTTAAATAGGAAAGTTAGGCTGAGTCAAATCAGCATGTGCAGAGTATTACAGCTATTCAGCATGCTGATGATTTCATGATAAATACCTGTGTGCCTGTTTTCACCCACAGTACATATAAGGCAGCTGCTGTAGTAACCAAATTTCAAATATTTACCTTTTTACAGAGCATGGATGTGAGCAGTAACTATCAAGTAGCACTTTACTGCATGGTAAATCCACACTCAAGCTTGCCTTGTTCGAGCCTACAGTCAATCACAGTAATGAGTGAAGTAATATTTCCCTTCGCAGAAGCTATCCTAGTTAAGAGCACATAATCAGCTCGATGTTCAATGACTGCTTTAAATGATTACTTGTAGTGCTTTGTAAGTAGTTTTATCAGGCTTATGTATGTGCCTGTATTGTCAGACTTCCTGCTGGTCTTCCTCATATTCTCCCTTGTAGCTTCAAGATTTGCTGTTTACCAGAGCTCTGGGGTTGTAGCTTACTTTAGGGAGATAAGCCTGAAGGGTTACAGGCTGTTCAGGAAAGATGGATTGGGAAGGCAAGTAGGAGGGCTTGTACATTGTGAAAAGGAGTGCCTTGGGTGTGTGGAGCTTTACCTTGGGACAGCTGTTGAATCCGTGGAGAGCATGGATAAGGACATGAGAACAGATCAGTGCAGTTGATGTCATAGATGTGTCTGCAACCAAATCACCTGATCAGGAAGAGGAGGTGAAGCCTTCTTTAGGCACGGTGCCCTAGAAGCTCTTCTGCAGCCGGAACCTTACAGTGATGGGAATTATGTCAAAGTTTTTTCTCTTCCTCTAGAACTACTTAGAAAACCTGATCCCAGAAGCAGGTATTTTTCAAAATTTACTTTGGGCTAAGTGAAGTCTTTGAATCAAACGTGAACCAATTCTGTCTCCCCCTGCTACTTTCTGCAAATAGAACTGGAGAGTTTGAGATGACAAGGTGGGGAGATCCTGGTAGGGCCATTTGGACTGGCCACCACCTTAGGACCTTGCTGCGGATGGGCGTTCCGGTGCCCTCTCGAACCCTCCTGCCCTGACCCGTATAGGTTTCCCGTACCCTTATCCTGGAAAACCATCACGCACGCCGTCCTGGCTGCAAGAGGGACGAGGAAAGGCTCACCCTCCTCGCCTTCCCCTAGCTCTCTGATCTCGCCGAGGGCGAGTCGCTCCCGCCCAAGGTGAGGTGAGACCGGGCGGGGCAACCGGGCCGCGGCTGCAGGTGGGGAGGGAGAGAGGCCGGGCCGGCCGTCCCGCCCCTGGGGCACAGCCCGCCTCGCCCGATTATGTCACCTCAAAACAAAGTTAGGAAAGTGGTTTCAGCCTTTCCGCCGCCTCGCTTCCAGCCCGGGGAGCGNCGGGGGGCACGGGCCGCCCTCCCTCAGCTCGCTGCCAGGCTGGGAGGTGGCAGGAGGGTGGCTGGAGGCGGCCGCCAGCAGGCTGGTGCAGCCCCCGCAGCGCCGGCTGCGGCGTGACCGCCCGCACGGCGAGGGATGGAGCCAGCTCCGCCCGAGGCCGAGGCCGGCGTGGGGAGCGACAGCTCAGGGCCGGGGCTGCGGCTGTCGTGACGCCTCCCACGCGTGGAATGTGTCGTGTTTCCCCAGGGGGGTGCCCGAAGGTGCCGCCGGCGGGGAGGCGGCGCGCTGGCCCTCCCGCCGCGCCTCGTGTAGCGGCTTCGTGCCGAGGGTGGCAGAGGCTGCCCGAGAGAAATCCCTGCGTGGCCTGGCCGCCTCGGGGCTGCCCCGCTGGTTTTCGCCTCCCTGCAGATATAGAGGACGACCGAGTTTGTGGGTGGTGTCTGCCTTCGGGCCCGCCAAGTGCTTGTTGAAGAGGATGGCAGTGCTGTTCCTGGTGATCGTAGAAATGATTCTTGTGTGCCCCTGCAATAGTTTGGTGTCACTCTTACCCTGCTGTAGCACTTAATGTGATCTCTGATTTCATTTTCTGTCTTTCTTGATACTAAAGGCTTGTGATGGCTGTAAATGACAGGTATAAAAGAAATGTACTGCTAGCAGGATAATAGATTTCTTAATATACACCAGTAGAATGGCTGCATGTAGTGAAACGTGGGTAGTGTTACAATTGGGAGAATGGTGAAATCCCTCTGGAACACTTCGGCTAATTTAATGCGCTCTTCTATTTTCTTAGTTGCAACTTTGTGGTTTTCAACAGTAGTTTTCAGCTTAGTTTCACTTTTCTTTTTAGAATACGTGAATTATTCTGGTGCATGGGTAAAAATTTATTGCTTTTCTGTGGGTTGTCCTAAGAACTCTTAGGTCCCCATATTTGAGCTTCAGTAATTGTACAGATCAAAAGGGAACCGTAACACCCAAAAGTACAAGAGTGAAAATTAAATGTTGGTCTCCTCTAAACTAGATTCTCATCTTTCATGAAATCAAGAAAAATCAAAAGTCAGAGTCTGAGGTAGAAAAAGACAGATACATTTCTGTGAATGGATTAAGTAGCAAATGAGATTTAGGGCAGTAATAGTTTACAGTCTCATGGTCTGCCAGCTCTCGGAGACTTAAGTTCACTGCTGCTGAAATGAATGAGATATGTTTGGTTCCTTGTGAACTATCTCTGCCCCCACCACCACCCTTTCCTCTTATCTCGTGGTAGACTAGAAGATAACAGTTAAACAAATAGCAGAAATAAATGCACTTAAGAGCATCACTCTACAAGCTTTGTTTGTGGTTTCTTCAGACCACAGGATGAATGTGCTGCTGCTTCTAACAGGTCTCCTTTTTCTCCATTTCTGTTGACTGACAAATGATATCCCATCATGATTTTTAGGTGAGTCAATGGTGGATAAATGGAAGAGTAAAGAGTATAGTGGTCTGCCCTGATTTCCTCTCCACCATTTGCTAATATGTAGTCTAAATATATATGAACATATGGTCCCAACATGTAAGTTGGGAGTAACACATCTCTGGGGTTTTATTTCTCATGTTGAAACATGCAGATTTAGTCAGTTCAAGTTAAACCTGATGTAAAAACATGATTGATTTCACTGTTCATGACCTAATCCATGCACCAGCACCAGGATGTCTGTACCTGATTCAAACTGAGTGTAAAGATTTTGGATCCATCTTATTCCTCAGTCTCACAGAGGGGGTATCATGGAAAGTGAAGGGTCTTGCTGGAGAACTTCTATTAATTGAAGAGCAGCATAAATTAAGTCAGGGATCCCCACAGTTGTAAATTTAACTTTGAGTAATTGGCTCACAGAGAAAGTGGAAGTTGTATCTCTATTCAAGATCAGTAGTGACTTAAAATCCAATTAAGACTCTGTAGTGATGCATTTTCAATTGTTTGCATAGGGAGACTTTTTGTAGAACTGAACAGGATGAAGTACACCAAGCCTCCTAATCAAGCATAGATAAGTGGATTTGTTTATATGTGTTTCCAAGGCCTTGGAAGTAAGCTGTGCAGAGCAGATAGCATGAAGGTTCTGCATATAGGAAAATATGACTCTTTTAGTATCGTGTTTTACCATTACTTTTTGCAGTGGAAAAACAGCGGACTAGCAAATTAAATATTCCTGTGCCTCACTGACATGCTCTTGCCTCATAAAACCTGTCCCACTGACTCAAGGTATTTTCCAAGGGCAAGTTTGTAGTTTTAGAAATTATGAAAGTTTTGAGGACAATGATTCATGCCAACCCGGCTTCAAACAGAGGGCCAAATAACTGAGGAAACACTTGGAATATGTCTGTCTTCTATGGAATCTGCCTTAACTTGGCTTCTCTAAGGTCCATTGCAGACTAGACTGAAATTTTCTACTAATGTTTTTTCCATGAAAAATTAATTCTTATTTGAAGAGAATATTTAATTTGCATCTCAAAATCCTTTAACTTAGGTTAAAGATGTAACATTCCTTGAAAAAACAGAAATAGAGAGTGTATTTTAGACTTCAAGCCAAATTGTTGTTGGTTTTCAGGAAGATAAAAGGGTTTTTTTTCAGAAGTTACATTTTTTGCAAGGACTTTTGGAGGAGGCAGAATATTTCAAGTTGGTTTTTTTTTTGTGAAAATGGTGTACTTTAAAGATGTTCTTGTCAACCTGATTTCACCAGCTGAAAGTAGCTCCATTTAGCAGTGAGTCATTAGGAAAACTTGAAAGATAAGGCAATTAAAAGGGGTATAAACACTATTTAACTTTTTTTTCTAGATCTTTACTTCAGGGGGAGGGGGTTTCCTGTGCAAATAATTTGTCTACAAATGGAACAGCTTATGTGAATTGGCAATATCTCCTGCCAGAACGTCATGTTACACCACTTACTAATATAATGCTGTTATCAATATAGTTAATTGCATTTAATTTCAGTACTTGGAACAATGCAGCACAGTAAATTGTGCTTAGAGGCGTTTTCCAACATAAATGATTCTGTGATTCTTTGCAGTCAGATGGACTCAGCTCAGTTTTGACTTCACTACATTTGGCATTTGGAATGTGTTCCATATGTTGTAAGATGCTCCTTCTTAACAATAGTTTTTACAACCCTGAATTAAAAAATTATGTTTTAGAAATAAGTCATAATAATGGTAGAATAGTTCTGTAATAGTTCTAATACAAGTTCTGTAAGTGCTAGTGTCTGTCCGGTTTACATGCAGACATTTATAAGACCTCATGCTGCAGCCAAAATGTTAGCCAGAGTTTTAGCCCAAAATATGTAACTGGCTAAGCTGTATTTGTATGCAGTAATGATTTTTTGACAATTTAGAGAGGTAAAGACAGACTTAGTGTGGAAAACACCCACTCACATATTCATGCACACTTGTACTGCCATCCTGCTCAGGTACTGTGTAGGTCAACATTTTCTGGAGACACAAGGTTCTTGAAACCAGCAGGCCAGCAAGGAACAAGAGGCGGGGAGAAGAGTTCTTGGAATCAGTTTTCTTGAATAAGGCAGAAAGAGCAGAAGGAGGGAGAGGAGACAACGGGTCCTTAAGCCTGCAGAGACTACAGGCAGGGTGCTCTCAGTTCTGATGATCTTGTGATTATTCTGCAACAGGGATTTCCATGATAATTGCTGCCCTTAAATTCAGTGTCCCTCTGTAAGAAGTTTTCATTTCCAAGCAGTTCTTGGCTTTTGACTTCTTAAAGACATCAAAAAGGAAACATCCAAAGCAATGAAGCAAGCGGAAAAGATGTATGATGTAAAGATGTATTTCTGCTAAAATCATTACCTAGAGTAGCTTTTCTTCTCAAGGGTCCTAGCAGCACTTAGCAGACCCATTTTAACTTCATCCTGCCTTTTTAGTATGGACATCTATGAACTGCTTAGATTTAGGCAATAAATATCCTGTTAATTGTTTTTCATTAATGTTTTCACATTTAAGAGCGAGATGGGGAATAAATGAATATGCTGGCTTACTTTGGGGATCTGAATTTTAATACATGGGTAGTTTTATTTGCTACTTCCCTAGAGGCCAGCAAGAAGCCGGACAGGAGATCTTTTGTCTTCCTCTTCCTCTGGGGAAGCTGGCCTTTGGGAGAAAAAATTTTCTTACAAGCCCAGTGAAAACTAGTTGCTTGGATGCAAATGTTAAAAATAAAAGTTGAATGAAGACATGTTTGCCAGTCAGAGTTGGAATTCTTCATCGTAGTGTACAGAACTGACATCGTTTGTTTTTTTTCCCAACGTTTGTATTTATGGATTCATCTAGGGACAAATGCCTAGTGGGGAGTAAGTGGTGTCTGTCCAAAGTCTTTGGCTATCTGTTTGGGAATCCTTAGCACTTAATCACTTCCAGCATATTTTCTGTTTTTCTCCTGTTTCACAGTTAATATTGTTGAGACACTGCTTCAGATATATAGTCTGGATTTTTATCCTTCTTCTTTAGCTTTAGGGGGTTTTGTTTGTTTTTGTTTGTTTGTATGTGTTTTTTTGGTGGGTTTTTTTTTTTTTAGTGTGGTGGTTTTTTTTTTTTGGTTTATTTTTTTTTCCTTAACCAGTAATCTTCTGAAAAGGAGAAATTTCATTTATATGACTTTGATGTATGTATAACACACAATATCTTCTTCCAGGTCTTTTTTTTCCTTGACTTCTGCTGAGCTCCCTTACCTTGAAATAAATTGTAAGTAATTTTATGGAAACTTAAAACCTTGTTGAGGTATAAATGAAGCTTTAAGCTTGCAGATAGCAAAGCAGATGATCCTAATGGTTCCCTTAATCTTTAAAAGCTAATCAGGTCTGCCTGGAGAGTTTCTGTTAAGACTGAATCTAAACAGTCTGTTAAGACTGATTCTAAATGGAATTTTGTTCTCCCACACAAGTCTACTTACACAAAAGGAATTTCTACATAACTTGGTTTTTCCTTTTACAGGCCATTGAGTGTAGGATTCCTCTGTTGTCTCTGCCTTTGCTACTCCCCTGAAATTATTTTCATGACACATTTCTTTCAGACTATCTTCTTGTGGGTCCTCATAGGAACTTCAGCCTGCTTTAGATCTCTCCCTGCGAGTTAAACTCCCCACACCCACTCCATGGTGTACAATCTCCCAAGAAGAAGAGTCATGAGAGATTGTGGACATCATGAGAGAAGTGAATTCAGGCCGTATGGAAGAGGCTTTGATGATACATTTCATCACCAGATTTTCTGACTTGCCTGTTTTCACTGGAAAAACCAAAACTGGAGGAATGAATGTCCCCTTTTTTTTATCCAGTCATGTCTAGGGGTCCATATGGTTAACTTTATAATGCTTCCATGAGAGCTTAAAGGTTAATTGTCTTAGTCATAATTGAGAAAAAACAGGTATTTCCTTGAGTACACAACTTTGTATCTCTACTTGTTTTAAGCGTGAATTTTTACATTGGATGGTCATAATTTTTTTTTTTTTTAATGGCTAGAAGTAACATTGAAGTCCAGTGATCTAGTAATCTTTCTCAGGAGTGATTTCCTCTGCCATTATTTGCAGATTTGAGGTTGGTCTGTTCTTCCATGATGGCAGAACTGCACTGCCCTTGCAGTCAGGGGTTCAGTGCTCCACCTTCTTTATCCTTGGGCGGGTTTTCATGTCTAGCTTGTCTGACATATTTGCTTCTTGTGGATTGTATTATGTGCTCAGGGAATGTTTTTCTCCAGTCCTGTACCTGGAAAACTTTTATGTACTTGAGCTTGGTTATTGTGCTCTCTTTGGTCTTAGCAGTCCCATTCCTCTGTTGCTCTCTTTAGGTTCTGCTTTTTTTTTTGATTCTTCCTTGATAGACTACTTGGCCTCAATTAAATTAAATAAACTGTAACTTTCCAGTTGAAATTGAAAAGATTCTCCAGAAAGTTCACCATCTAACTGGATGAATACTTGTTCAAAAGCAGGGCAGAGCAGTCGGGAACAGAATGACTTCCTTGTGGTGATACATTTTAGCTTTAGGAGCTTTTCAGCACAATGCTGAAAGATAACCAACTCTGACACTAAGTTATTTCTGAAGATGTCCCTGTTCATTCGTCAGGCATGCTACACTGCAGCTGTGGGTTATTTTAACAAAGATAATTTCGTTGTAGGAAATAAATATTTCTTGTAGAAAAAATATACAATTTATTTTTTATTTTGTGGTGTAAGACATAAGTGGTCTCTCATAACAGGATTTTTATGAATAAATCCAAGGTGACCTTGGTATTAAGTAAGCTTACTATATTTTTCAGTTGGTCATATATTTTGAAGTGTGTTGCAGAAAAATTGTACCTGTAGACACATGCTAAGACAAATATTTCACTGAAACCTAAAAACTGAAGAGACATGAGGGCAGGAAAAACAACTCTCTAGGTTTTTTAACTATTACACTTAGGGAGAATGGGGTTGTCACACATCATAACTTGTGAAATCTGTGGCTTAACATTGCTCTGTACTTCTACAGTTTGGTGATTTGCAATAGATCTGACTGGAAATGATGAAAATGCCTTTTGGAATATTAACAGTGACCTACTTTTTGAAGACCTGTCTAAAGTTTACCTCATGGTTAATGGACAGAAACCTCCTAAATCACACATCCTTGTTTAGTGTTTGGAGCTATGCTTGTTTGCATCAGGTCATGATATGACCTATTTTGCATAGTGAAGTGTGTTTGTAGCTAAAAAATGGAAATCAAATGTCTTTAGAGAACTGATTTTGTGAGCCATTCATTTTCTAAAGGAGATAGATGAGTGAATGGAACTACCTATGTTATTTGAAACTGGTCTTGAGGTAATTACTGAGTGCTGATTTGGTAATGTGGGACAAATTGCAGTTTTAATCTTTCATGTTATTACCAGCATTTGAAAAGTATCAGGACACTGTAGGAATTATGATGAACTTTATCAGCTTTAGAAGCTGCCATAAGGATTAAGAATTTTTGCAGGTGTCTCTAATTTAATTTTCTGCTATGTTGAAGACACTTGCTCTGTAGCAAGTTTTTATGATGTCTATAAAAGGTGGGGCAACTTATAAAAAGGTGAGGCTCTCATCATGCATGTAATTTCATTTTGTGGTATGGAAGTATTTAGAAAGCCTGGTGATGTTTGTTGAATTGTACTGTTTGCTAACTGCAAACAACTCTATCAAAGAATATATAGTACCTTTTTGTTCCACCATTTAAAATTTGTTCTTTCACTTGCAGTGGGCTATCTATTCCTTGCATAGCTTTTCTTTTTTCCTAAGGAAGTCTAATGGACTGTGCAGAGGCAAGCACTTATTATCTTGATAGTTAGCCTCTCCCTGAAGTTGTGGCCTTCTGAGCAATTGTTGAAAAAACCCCAACAAAACAACCAAAAAACCCACCCCCCCAAAAAAACCACCCCAACTTAACACAAAAAAACCCCCCAAACAAACAACAACAACAACAAAAACCTAAACAAAACAAACAAATACATTTTAAGTCTGGGTCAGATCTTGTCAAGACCACCTTTAAGCTGTGCTTGTCCCGTTGATTTTTGGTGTTTTTAAACCTGTTTTTAAGTTAGTGTCACTGCCAAGTTGAAACTGATGGCCTGGTTTGTTGCCTCATGCACTGGTGTCAGCCAGGAGCTGTATTTGAGTAATGCAGGTTCAGGTGTGTAGTGGCAGTATGAAAGGAGAATTTTATCCAGACTATTAGACCAGTGAAGTTTGATTGTGGCTTTCCATCTGACCCACTTGTGGGTGGCTATATACAGTGAGAGCAAAGATTCATCTGGCTCATACACTGTTTTGAAGACTGTTGTTGGAAATGTTGCAGAAGAGATTAAGAAACAGGGCAATTATGGAGTGATCTTTTCCTTTGTGTATCTTCCCAGCCAGTGAATGTTGGTCAGACTTTCTGAGATAGAAATTTTCCTCATAAGAGAAAGAGATTACAGCTGTTCAAGCAGCTGTAACAGGCAAAAACCCCTTGTTATGTGCGAGCAGAATTCCCCATGACAGCATTTTCTAGCCTTGTTAATTATCCAGGGCTGCTGGCACAGATATCTGGCAGACTTTGGTGCCTCTTGGGGTGTGAAGTGTGGCTTGCCCTGGTAGAGAGGTCTTGGGGTTTATAAGGCATCCCTGACAGCTGTGCATTAAAATTCAAGCAAGACCCATTCTGAGGGAGGAGTTTCCTAAGGAGGCATGATCCTGGGTTTAGACATCCCTTGGCTTCAGTCAGAGTGTTTTTTCTTCTCCTGCTTGTAACGCCGCTTAGAAGGATTCTGACAGGTTCTTCAGCCATGTAGCCAAGGTTATTTCCATTCTGGGAAGTATCTGAACAACAGTCCTGGGATGATTGGAGTTGTGAAAGAGAGGTGGGAGGGAGAGGAAAATTACCTATGTTTGCAGATTTTTGTTACGTGGTTTCAGAAGGGGTAGGTGATTTGCTTACCAAAATCTTAGTTTGATTTGAAGTCAATGGCCTGCTTGCAGTAAATTTATACTTACATGCAGTGTGGGAAGTCCAACTGCCTGATAGGCCATGGCTGTCAGACAAGTTACTTTGCCATGGGAAGCTGTGTGAGTTCTGTGAAGTTCTTAGAAGATGCTGGGTCCCAAGAGTACCAGGTTTGAACTTAAGCATAGAGTAAAACAGTCTGAGTTGCTCTGTCAATGTGACCAGAGCCTTTTCACCTTTGGAAGCTGCATAGACAGACCTAAGGTCTTGTTTTCTTATATTCTGCTTTCACATCCATGGCGTGCTGAGGTCTTTGCTCTGAAAACAACATAAGTTCCATATTTAAACAATTTTTATTGGCCTCTGTGGAGTTGTTCCAGGTTGTGCCAGTCATACTGGATCAGAATCAGGCAATATTCTCTTATATTAGTCAAATGCCTTACAAAATTCTTTGTTCTGTTAAAATTTTCCAGGCAAATTTTTGTCTACTTTAGGTAGACCTACTTAGATAAGAACTACACATTCAAGATGAATGTATGAAGTCAAGTTGTAGTGACTTCAAATTACTCTTGCCTTTACCTGTATTTCTTGTGTTTTCTTGTTCATGTTGGTTGACTGTCTGTATTTCTTATCAAACTGGCTGATTTTGCTTTGAGATTCCCTTTCAGAGCTATTTTTGCCTTCTCCATCCCTCAGACTCCCCTTCCTTGTTCATCATCCCATTTGCAATGTCTTTAGTGCAGCCCATCAAGGGTAGGCATTTTCCAAAAGCTTTTACTACTTCTAAGCTTTGGCGCCCAATGAAAGAGATGGTTGATAAGAGATTGTGGAAAGCATCATTAAGAGGGTCTGATTTGCTTTTTTCCTTACTTTTTTCCATGCACAGGTTTCAGATCAGAATTTATGGGTAAATGGGATAGCAGCATCCCAGGATATTCCTGAGCTGAGATTGTAACCATGGACAGAATAAAAGGAGACTGTGCCAGTCCTGTGCAACTAGGAGATGCAGAGAAGAGCAGGACTGGAGAACAAGACGCAGAAATAACTGTGTTGGGAAAAGCACGGGAGTTCTTTCAGATCTGTGATCTGGAGGGCAAAGGCTTCGTCACTTGTCAAGACATGCAGGTAAACCAAAATTGATAATGTGAAATACACAATGAGAGAAGCTCCTAAAGCCCTTAATGAGTTGGGACTGATTAATTTAGAGTTAAAAGTATTAACAACCTCCTCATAACTTTAAAGAGATATGTGGGATTTAAAATAATATCTTTGAAGTCTTACATAATGCTTGCATTTTTTCTGACAGACAAAGCAACAAAAAAAGTGGAAAATCAAGTAAATTAAGTTTAAAAAGATGCCCCAGGAATTCAGTTTTATTCTTGTTGAAAACATCAAAACACCATTAAATTAATTATTTTGTGATTTGTCGCAGTGTCAGGAGTGTATTCAGTCTGCCAATTTTATCCTTTTTTTCAGCAAAATTGTGTAAATAAAGTCTTTGACCGTGGCTTCTGTGTCAGACAATGGTGTACTCTCAGCTGGATCACATATATAGGGAGGAAGTATAGAGGAACAGTATTTTTAGCATTATACAGTGTTGGCAGCAATCTTAGGAAATTGTGCTTAATTTGCTTGAGGGACCAAAATCAGATTTGCTGAATATGCTGATGAGAAAAAGTGACTATATATAACAAAAGCTTTTGAAAATGTAGTTGTGGCACATTGCAGGAGTGATAAGATGATTTGAACTAGTATGTGGCAGAAAACAGGAATGTACTCATGCTTGACATGCAAAGCATAATTTGTGTTAATCCATTTCTACTTCAGTACTTATGCATGAAACAGAATTGGGGAGCAGGAGCAAAACAAATTCATCATGATTTACTACAAAAGAAAGCATTTAATAGAAAATTTAGAAACTTTCCCTGTCCTCAGAAAAAAGATATCTGTATGTATGAAAACACAGTTGAAACAATTTTAACTACCTATTTTGGAAAAGCAAAATCCTCCTAAGTAAACTGCTTAGTTTGCTAGCTTTCAAGAGCTTTCTGATGACCTCTGTTAATTATGCAAAGTTGAAAAAAGAGAGGAATGCAGATGCTTGCTCTGCTGTAGGCTTTGCCAATCTACACTATCTCACTGAAGTAATGGAATGCAAAAAACCAAATATATTGCCAGTGGTAGTTTTTGGTAAATCTAAAGCCACAGAGAGTTTAATGGATTACAATTTTACAGCCTTCCAAAAAACTGAATGGTATATATTTTTACCTAATGGAAAACCCACATAATTACATGTGTGTATACATATATAAAAAGTTTTAATACCTGTTTTTGCAAGGAATGTAAAATTATTTGTTTCTGTTTGATTCTAGGTTTATGCTTAGAGTGCTGCTAAATTTATACTGCAGATTCTACTGCAAAGGATGCAGTAGAAACAGGGTTGCAAATTACAAAAAAAGTTCTGTTTCATTCTTCTATTTCATCATGAGTGTTTGTTTAGTATATCTGAAAACTTCATCTTTGTATGTAAGTGTATGTAAGTTCTTTAATACAGAAATAAAGGTGCTCAGGACAGTTGAGATGGTGTTTCTTTACACTTGGTTTTATTTCCTGCATTTTTCATGATTGCTCCCTGTAAGAAAAACATAAATCAATAAAATAAATCAGTTTTTTCCTTAAAAGGTACTGTGTTGATCACTTTTGCACTGTGCTATTTGGTAGGTCTGTAGTGCTTATCATTCCTGAAGCTTTCCTTCAAATATAGGATGCTAATGCTAAGCTTTTTAATCTTTAGTCATGGGATACAAGGCGTGATTTCAACAGAGTTCTAAGTATCTGAAATTCAATTAATCTTGATGGAACAAATCTTGCAGTGTTTTCTCTTGTGTTTATAACCGTAACTACATTGAAGATTTACTACTCCTTGATTATATGTTGTTGTTTATTGTGAGATGATGTTAATAGCTGCGTTTTTTAAGTATTTTATTCCACTTCCAAATACCAAATGTACCCAACTTTCAAACCAACAAGAGGTTTTCTGAAATGGCAAGAAAGCAATTTCTACTTTAGACTTGAAACCACAGTTTCATCTGTTGGTCCTTGAGGTTATAATGAATAATGAGAATTAGTGCTGTAAAATGTTTTGTTCTAATGTGCACGAGAGAATTGGGTTCAGATCTTGCTCTTAGCTATTTGACCTCCGTCCTTTTATTTAGCTGAGTAAAAGCTTAGTATTTTGGGAGAATTAAGCACAGATATCATGCAACCACAGAGCACATTTGGTGGCAGTGCAGATAGCTTCTTTTGAAGCTCCAGTGGTATCTCTGAATATGTTTTGTTTTATTTTATTTTATTTTAAAAATTTTAGGACCCTTATAATGAAAGGGCCTATGTATTTTTACATTAAGCTTGAAATGAACAAATAAAATCCCAACTATGAGACCAATGACATTTTGCTTTCCTAGCCACAAACTACTACCTTAATTTCTTTAGTAAGAAAAAACCCCAAGAGGCTGGGAAAACATTGACTTAGTTTTAGTAAGTGTGTCCCAGTTCATAAGTCTGTAAATTATCCATAGGGAATTAATTGGAGCAAAATGTTTCTACATTCCTTAGAACTCCTATTTTCATACTTTTTTTTCACCCCCCAAGAAAACGCAAATAAATGTGGTGTTTTCTACTGTGTATTTAGTGCCAAATTCTCACCAGAATTTGGACGCTGCATTAGGGCTCTGCAGCTGTGGTTGGGGAAGCCCGTATTTGTCAGTCAGGTTTGCGGCAAGACCCGCAGGCCATTGCCCTGGAAGAGCAGCTGGGTCTGTGTTTTTGGCGTGACCAAATGGTTGCTCCTTCAGCAGGTCCTGAAGATCTGGTGGTAAGAGTCCAGTTTCTGTTTTTTTCTGAACGTAAAAAGAGTAACTTGCTTGATGAACCTTCTCCCTCATCAGTGTGGTGTTGGCTGTAAGAATTTTGCAGGAGAAGCTGCTTTTAAAAAGTTTCCCTTTAGATCTTAGAGATCAAAATCCAAACTTTGGGAAGATGGATATGTTTAAGTAAGAAACTGAAGATAGGTGTATCACTGATGAAATAAGTCATTTAAACTGAATATACATCAAGTTTTCCTAAGTTATTTTTTTGGAAGTAGGCAGCAGTGCAGAACTAACCCTGCTCAGAAATCCCTTTGTGACTATTCCAGGTAGTTATGTGCTTTAGGAGCTCTGCTGCTTTCACTTCCCTGGACCACCTTGGAATTTTCTTTTCCCACTCTTCCATTTAATCCATGCAGTTCATAAAGCATTCCCTAAACCCTTTGTGGCAACCAGGGAACTCCTGGTTAATGCACTCAGCCAATTCTTACCTTGCCTATGTGGCTTAACATATTGAATAGTGGTTTCTGCTGTTTTGGATTGCAGGAGAAACAATTTTTTGCTCTAAATCCCTTCCCCACAGTGAAACAGATCAAGACTTTTAATCTAATGAACTTCCTCAACCTACTAGCTCGCAGTTTTAATATGTTGTATATACGACAGGAGTTCGGGGGAGAAGACTGAACCAGTGTGGATTTATATTGCTTCTCAAGCTGAGGAAAGGTTTTAATTTTCCTAGTGCTGTCTCCCAGCTGAAATGCTGGTTATTTGGGTTGTTTGCCACTCCAGTTTCCTCCTGTTTCTGGGAATCTGTCTACACTGTTAAAAGAATTAGAGTAAAACTATTAGCATCAGTTTTATAGCATTCTTTTCTTTTTTGCCCGTCTTTAGATTATCAGGAAAAAATATGTGATATTTGTGGAGCTGATTTTATAAAGCTGTGTATTTTTTGGTGTGAGCATGCTGCATTTCAGAGTAGACAGTTGTGAACTCCATTTAACTCATTGTGGGAGCAACAAATTTGGTCCTTAGACCATGCAGCTTTCTTAGCTTTGTTTTATTTACTTAATTATTTATGTACACTTTTTCAATCAGCTTGAATGAGGATAGTATATTCTCTATAATGTAATTGTCTAGAGAGTCTTTTGCTTGACTTTGTGACATGGAAGGAACTAGTTGTACCATTCTGCTCCAAGTTTGTCCAGTAGCCTGATAACCAAGGCATTTCACCAAGATAATCAAGCCATTTCACCAGGATGCCTACTCCACCTCAAGTTCTTCCTCTTCCCTGTGCGATTGGAATTCGTGGCACCTAGTGGTCATTCTTGCATCGTCATAATGGATTCATAAAGGCAAAGAAGTCATTAAAGCAAATGTCCCTCAGTTGGTCTGGTTTTGCTGTGTAATTGGATTTTCACTCAGGGAAGCAAAGGACCTATCCTGCTGTGCTATGGATGTTTTGTAGAACCCCGCCTTCCTCTTAAGCTGTAGTAATGGATAAAGTTGCTGCATGTTTTGTCGTTACAGAGACTGCATCCTGAGTTACCTCTTAGCCTGGAAGAACTTGAAAAAGTTTTTGTTACATTGGATGCAGATGGCAATGGCTCACTTACCCCAAAGGAGTTCATCACAGGATTCAGTGAGTCTTGGAAAGCATGTCTCCTCTTCTGAGCTTTATTTGTGTTCTGTACTCTCCACATCAATCAAGAAGAATTTTGTCTTAACAATACACTTAATAATGTACACAGGGAGCCTGACTATTCCCTAAATAGAGCAGATATATGTAGCAGAGGAAGAAGTGGTCAAATTATGTGAATAAATAGACAAAGGGCTCCAGAGTCTTTCTTTCTAGTGTAAAAAAAAAAGGCAAGCCATGACACAATATGAGAAAATGATGTAATCATCTGAATCACACCTGTTTTAAGCTGTTGAGTAAATCTACGTACAATTTATTGAAGGTTTCCCTTGGGTGGGGAGGGGTGGGGTGTGAATCTTGTGTGTTATTTCATATCAGGTAATAAGACATGAAAGATAATTAAAATTGTTTCTAATCTTAATGTAAGACAATGCTAGGAATGTGTTAACACCACTGTCCTTAGAGCTGTGGGAATGCTTTCTATAATGAATTAATTCTTCAAGTGATGTTAATTTATTTCAAAACAAAACAGGATGAGGCAATTATTACTACTGTAAGATGGGATCTGGTAAGTTCTTTGTAACTGCCTGTTTTGCAACAGCACTCTTACTGTCATGCTCTCTGTGTTTGTCACAGGGTGGTTTTCTCCCCAGCTGTGACATTGCAGATAAGATGATGATGTTAGTTAGATTGTGGTTGTTTATGCAGAATCAATTTTGTACTTAATTTTAGCTCTGCTGGCTAAGGTTTAAGCATTTTCTCCAGAAAACTGAATCTCATCTGTGCGTGAATTGTAGCGGTAAATCTCAATTTAGTTACTCTCTACAGGTCCAGCAAACAGGACCTTCATTTTGCCAATCATCAGTAGTTTGAAATCCTAGTTCTCTCATGTCCCACCTCTCCACTGCAGAGGTAGATCAAGTATCTTCATAGAGTGTGCTCAAATCTGAAAAAATGAAATAATATATGCTTTGCTTTTCATAAGTTAAATTAAGATTACTTTCATAAGCAGTTCCTGCATAACCAAAATGCTTTATTAAGGGAGGTTGTAAGTGGCTGCCATCTCGAGCAGTGTCAGATCCTGGGGATTCCTCCTGTTCAGGCACTGGAGCCCAGTCCAGAGACCCAGGTGGATGTGGCCACTGCTGTCCTGTTTGCAGATTCAGCTGGTAGTAAAGTTAAACGTGTACCCCAGAGACACCGGGCACACAAGGGACATGGACCACACCACATAAAAGATAAAGATAGACAGTGTAGAGCATGGTACATTTTAACCTGCTACACAGCACTGACAGGTATTTTTCAGGTCAGGTAGTCCTACATTTGGCTAGGTGATGATGTTAGCATTCTTGGTAAAACCAGAAGCTGTAGTAGTAGATAAAAGCTGCTTGAGAAGGCAGAGTAGTGTATGAATAAAACTCATGCTGCTCCAAGTACTGTGGGAGAGTCCTGTTTTCATTTCTAAATGGTCTCAAATCTGAAATTTACTGTAGCCTCTCTTTGCAACATCCTCCATTCTGTTTCAAACATGCTCTGTTGGGTGCTATGAGAAAAAATGCAAGATGAAGTTAATAAAAACGTAAAACCACACCAGTATTTCTATTTCCTTGGATCTGTAGTAATTTCTGTACTGGAACTTAGAATACAACAAAAAACCCTCTGCATAAAACCACAATATCCCTGCACCACCTCCCACAAAATTTTTTTTTGACTTGTGGATGTTCAAATAAAATAGATGGCTCATTTAGAATTTTATGGAATGTATCTATCTGGTCTGTGGCAACTGAGCACAAATATATTGATTATTCATGTGGCAATTTCACTTTTGCATCCATGAACCATGCAACTACTGTTAATAAAATGTAGCTTTCTGTATGCAATTTGTATAGGAATTGAATGTGTGTCCTTGGTCATACACTAAAAAGAATGTTAATTTTTTTTTAATATACTTTTTATCAGTACTGATATTTTAGATTCCTAATCTATTTAAACCTATCAAGAAAGAAAACCATGATATTTGTGAAGGGTTGTTACTGCAATTTATGTCTTTTTATGCATAAAGATACAAATTTTTTTATTAAGTTTGTGAAATTTGAGGTTGATGATTTACTGAAGGTTGGACATTAAACTGGGCACAAAGCCAGCCATAGAACTCAGAGGTCCTCTTGGCATGCCCCATCTTTTTGTTGTTTATTTACTGTAAAATTTGAGCTTTAGTATGTTTAGTATGACATTGCCTCTTATAGTAATTTCTGAAAATGCTAATGTGTGTAATTTCTAATTCTTAGGCAAATATCTTTTGGAGCAGATTGCCTTGAAAAATGACATGGTGCAACCATCAGAAGGTGAAACAGCCTGCTCAGTTAGATATGAAGAGACCATGACTGGTGATGAGGATGAAGAATTCCAGTTCTCAAATCTGATGGATCGTCTTGGAGCTGCAAAGGTTTTGGATGAGTGAGTTCTCACAGCAATAGTAATCAGTTGTAGAACCTTTAATGATTCACTTCTGAATTTTAATTTTTGATTTTAGTTTGGTTTTTTAGTTTTTGATTTTTGATTTAAAGTTTGATTTTAATGGAATCCAAGATGAATGGCGAGACCCAAAAGCTGCTCAAAACCCCAGAGATTCTTAAAAAAACTAATTTTCTTGCTGTCAGGGTAAATGCCATTTGACCAAAATTTCCAAAACCAAAACTGTTGTACTCCAGGCATGTGAAACATGTTCTTCTGCCATGTGAAAGCTGTACCACTTGATGTGCCATGGGATCTGAACATAGATAACTGCAAGCATGTAATCCACAGATGTCACTGATTTTCAGCCAATGCGTGGTGACTGCTATTTTTGGCAAGGACTGTGTTTAAAGTGCACCATAAGTAGAGAAGTTTTCTCCACTTTTTCTGCTTTTTCTCCTCTTCATGCGTAATTGCATGTTGTGATTCCTCTGGTAATGCTACTTCTTCCAAGGTCAGGATGTCTCTCTGAAACATGGAGCATAAAATCTGCTCAAAGAACTTTTTGCGTGATGGCCTCAAATTCATTGGTCAATCACAATGAATACTGTAGAACAACAGAAAAAAGCATTGGGCAAAAATGGGAAAGAATCTGGACGAGTAGTACAAATATTTAAGAAATACATTGGTGATTCTTAGTATGGAATAAAAGTGCTCATCAGTCCTTCCCTTCCCCTGACCGCTTGTTCCAGGAACCAGTTCATTATCAGTCATCCTGGAAGACTTTCATTATGAAGAGAGATTTATCACCCACTTTTTCTATCCTTATCCTCATTTTGTCCTTTAAATACAGCACTCTTTCCTGGCTAGGTTCAGGCTTGCAATGCTCATGGAAGAGAGTGAGTCAGGAAGAAACGAAGTGGTTCTGGAGAATATTGGCAAAGAATTAGAAACCCATTCTCATTCACAATAGAGTGTTAGTGTCTGCTGAACAGATTTGGAAACAGCACATTATCTTGGTAAATCTTTGAATCAAAATTTGGAGACATTTTGTTCTGCTTTTTTTGTAGCAGCCTCACCACAGAATAAAAATGTATCGAAAATGAAAGACCGCAGTACAAATGCAATTTGTTAACAAATCCACGTTACTTAGGAGTCTGAATCTCATTCATTTCTTATGAGGAAGGGATTTTTATTAGCTTCTTCACTTCCCCCTCTAGATTTGTGGGAACTTCTTTTCTTCTGATAGAAGTGGTGGCAGGGCATACTATATCTCATCTGTCTCCTTTCTTACCCATTCCTATTTAGGTGGAGTGTCTGGTAAGGCACCCACTATGCAAGCAGTTCCTGTGCTATTCTGCAGTCAGGAATGCCCAGATGTTACAATGCATTTTTTTAAATAAATTCAATCTCCATCATTTCCTACCCCCCCATCCTTTTCAAATCTGGCACAATTTAAGTTGTTTTTAATAAGTTTTGTGTTCTCACTAGTGATGCCCTGAAGCCTCCGTTTACTAAGAGTGCTAAGGACATTTACTACAGCCTGGGAAATGTTCTCTCTTAATAAATCCTTTATGATCTTTTCTTTCAGTGAGACTGATGTGAAGCAACTTTGGTTGCAGCTAAGAAAAGAAGAACCTCATTTACTTTCCAGTTTTGAAGATTTCCTGGTCAGAATTTTTTCCCAGCTCCAAGAAGCAGATAATGAGAAGAATGAGTTGGAATGTGCGCTAAAAAAGTCAGTATTTCTCTTGGTTAGACTGCTTGTGTAGTTTTACAACTATTTTACGTGCTATTTGAACTTCTGAAATAAACAAGGTATTTCAGTGGAGAACTGAGGACAAGACTTCACATAATGTAAAATTTCCCTTAATGTAATATTTTATAATTTTAATATTTATTAAATTAAAACTACTTGTAAAACTATTCATATGGCAGAACTGAATTAAATTAGCTTTTCTCTTCTGGTTAAGATTTTATTGACTGAAATTCTTTTGCAGATATCTGTTATTGCATTGAAGTTTTAAGACAATATTGAGTGATTCCAATCTAGTTAATCAGTTTGATTACAGAGGAAAGTCTTATTTAAGCATAAATCTGGTAAATTGTCTGTGTGCTTTGCAAGCATTGCATGCAGAAAAGCTGTAAACCTGGATTAACTGGACAGACATAAGAGGTTTAAGATGTTAGAGCAGCACAAAACACTGTACTAGTGAAAATGTAAGCTAGCAATTACATATAAAGCAAACCTATGAAATATAGTAAATAACATGTATGTTTTATATATAAAGCATATCAAGTGTAAATATAGACAAGTACATAATATGCACATACAAAAATATGTACAAGAACTAGAAATTAATATATCATTCTTTTGTATGTAGTTATCTAGAGGGAGAAAAGTTATGATGCTAAATCTTAACAAAATGCAAAATTATGGGCATAGTTGAAGTTCCACTGTATTTTTATTTTAAAGTGTCACTTCTGAATTTCAGATTCTTACAGACTGAGCAATAAAGGCAAATATATTGTTGAAAATTTATTTCATTTGTTCAGCACTCTCCTGACTATTCTGAGAATGTGGCAAGGCTTATGAAGAAGGAAAAAACCTAAAAATGTATGATCATTAAAGACAATTGGTTTATACTGGTAGTAGCATTTTCAGCTAAGTCTCTGTGTGTGGTTTTAGCCTTCAGACAGCTGGAAACAGCATATAGAGAGTTTTTGCTGTCTGTTTTAGACTAGAGATTGTTAACTACCATGTGTGGTGAGCGGTTTGTTCTGTGGGTTTTTTTGGGGTTTTTTTTTGTGAGTGTTTTTTTGGGAACTGAATCAATAAATGTGTCTGTTTAATAGCTCTAATCAATGCAGAAGTGTACATGAAGTGCATTAGCATTATCTTTTCTGGCTGATGTGAAGTCTCTAGCTTGAAAGTGCAGTGGATTTTTATGCCTTTGTAGTAAAAATATGTTTTAGCTAATTTCTTCTTTTTGTTGCTCCTGATAACACCACTGATTTCAGCATGTTGATTGTTGTTTTGTTTGTAGTCAGTTGCTGGAAGAAATCAGAGTAATAATGTTGTCTTTGGTAGACACAGTGGAGATGAATAACCTGGTTTTTTTAAACTATGTATGAATAACAGCAAAGCTCAAGCCAGCACCATATAGGGGAGAAGATTAATTTTTTTTAATACCCATGTACTTACTAGCACTAAGATGCATGTATCTGCAGAGACTGGCCAGGATTTACTGTGAGGTCACAGAAGAGAAGGGATGCTGAGTTTTGAGGTCTTACAACATCTACTGGGTTTTTCTTTAATGGTGAAAATAATACTCTTTGGAAATTGAATATGAATTTGATCTTTCATCTTTCCTTCCTGACTCACCTCCGTGAGTCATTAGGCAATAAGGCAGTCTACTCTCAGCCTTTTGTCTCCTTTCCTGGGTGTAGGCTGTGCTTTTGTCTTCAATTATTCCTTTTTCTTCTATCCTGGATGCCCTGAGAAGCTCCATGTGCATCCTCTATGCCATAAAAATCTATGCTCTTCACCTGTGATGTTCTTCTCTACCTTTTTTTTTTTTT
>WBMY01010787.1:128223-164641 GCA_013397315.1 Donacobius atricapilla | reverse complement strand
TTTTTTTTTTTTTTTCTCCTGGACCTTGCACACATGCATATTTTCATTCTTGAACCTGAGTCCCATCGTCTAAGAGATCCAGGAGTTTCCTCCTGTTCTGGTTCAAAGATCCAGTAGATTGATGCTGCTCCTGTTTGTAGGTCTGGGCAGCACTGAGGCTGAACATATATTCTCAATACACAAACATGCAAATACAGCACACATGGGGGACTGTGCACATTAATACTGATGTAACTAGAGAGAAAAAAAAGCCCTCAAAAAAGGATTTTAAATCTAAACCAAATGTGATTTTGTGGGTACAATATTTATTTGCCAGGGTAGGTTAGTTCTTCTTGATTTTTGGTTTTTGTTTTTCATTCTGAGTGCTAGTTTAAAATTAGACGGCTTCTTAAACGTAGCAGTAGAATAAGGTGATGTATTGAGCACCCCAAAGAAGCAGAGATGAATATGAGGAAGAGAAAATAAAATCATGCTTATGTGATGGGCAATTACAATTTCAGAGAAAGCTCATGGGGACATTTCAGGGAGCTTCTGGAAATCAACTGAAAGAGCCCAGAAAACTGCTGGGCACTACCAGGGAGGCTGCTGAGCAGTGGCATGGACTCAGTGCACCTATGTCCTGAGTGCACTGTGCGAAGTTCTGGTCTCTGCAACACGGGAAGAATGTAGCGGGATGAGGAAAAGTGCAGGGAATGGCAACTTAGTGGTTAAAGGAATAGTGACGCAGCACGTCACACACACACAAACACACACTCACACTTTGAGCAGAAGGCATGAACTAAAACTCTACCTTATTTGAAAGTCTGATCCTAATATATAACATATCTACAAAAGGCCAGGGATTGGGGGAGAAGGTTGACACCTCTCCCCATCCCATTGGTCAAGACAACTGTCCATCAGCTGTCCATATCTCTAAGACAAAGAATGTAAACTACTTGAAGTTATGATAAACATTTGCCAGTGTTTACAGACTAGAGTGTGAGAAAGAACCCAAAACATGAAACTGTGAAACAGAAGAGAAGGCTGAAAAAATCAGGGCAACAGAATAGAACAGCTATTCTGAGTGAGCTATATTTAAAAGGTCATATGTCTTGAATGAGGAGGCAAAGGCTGGAGCGGAATGTGACAGACCTTGTTATTCTTCAAATCCCTGGCAGTAGAACCAAGGGGCTTTTAATAAGACTGATAGAAAGTAAGCATAAAAGAGATGAGACCTTTTTCTTCTAATAGCAGATAAAATCTTCGACTGCCATTAGCTCTGTCTGCTGCTGTGCTTTGCATTTGAAGGACAAACCTAATGAAAATGTAGGCTGTGTTTCAAACAAGAGTTCTAAACAGGCAAGATAAACAAAAGGGTAAAGGGGAAGGGAAGGAAGAATTGACTTCTCACTGGGCTGAGCATGGGATAGTGTCAGAATCCATCTTTGTGGAAGAAGAGGAGAATCAGCATCTCAGGAGATTAGTTCATACTGTGCACAAATCACTGTATTTTTTGAAGGAGAAAGAACCATTATGACAAACCGCATGGACAGCAGTTGTAAAATCAAAACAATTCACATTGCAGCTACATGAATGGGCAGAAATTAAACCTTTCTAAGTGTGCTGATCCTAAATTTACCATCTGAACTTAATGAAAATTCACGTTACATTTCATCTGCTTTCATCTTCATCTGTTTATTCCACAGTGTTACTAAAAAGAGAGACTACATTATCAAATATGGCTGAAATGATTAAATTATGTGTTAAGTAAAACATGAAGGGGTAATCTAAAGGAGTAAAAAATCATATCACATTTTTCACATAACAATGATATATCCTTATTGATTTGGGTTTTTTCTTCTGAATATGTAAGGGGAATATTTACCAGCTAATGTATTGGATTCTTTTTTCTTCTGCTTGTTAGTTATTTTACTTATAATTGTTAGATTTTTGATTATGAGGGGATATTACTTTCCCCTTCTGTTTGATTTCATCAGAGATAAGAATGGAAATCCATGGATGAAAAGCTTGGAGAGTATTCAGCCTGCAGAAATGGCATGTGCTTATGTGCCAGACCAACTGAAAAGATTCCTACATTCAGTAGTGCCTTCAGGATGTAGTCTTCATGGTGCTACCATATACTTTGCTTCCAAAGAGAAGAGGATAGAAATATAAGAAATATAAGAAATATAATTTCTTTCCACATAAGAGGAAAGAAATACCTAAATACAGGACTGAAGTTATTCTCCCTGTTACACAGAAGCCCAGAAAATCTTTATGATTCCCATGGAAACAGTTCTGACTGCTGTGTAAAGTGTTCTGCCTCTGCAAAGTTACAGGGCTTTTCAGTAGTCAGTCTAGCACTGGTCAAAGTGACATTGTACTGCATGAATACAGTAGTTCTATGATATTAGCATCTCTGCCATGCCTTTCTAAGTAGTTGTTATTTCTCTATGAATTTATATAATTTATATAATCTGATTCCATTGATGACTGCTAATTTAAGAAATTAGCATTTCCTTGGTTTCAAAAAAATAATTTGAGATCAGAACATGACCCATCTTTACAGTATAAGGGGAGTAAGGCAGCAAAAAGGGCTTCTGGATTTTCTGGCACTCTCTATTTGAAAGGTTGCAGTTACATGGCAGAGGCCCTTTTGGGGCCCGGTTTTCTCACCTATTCAGAGTTTACAAAAGTCTAAGTGACAGCCATTGTTTTCCTCCAATTCTTGTAGCTTGACATTGTTTATTGCTTCTGTAAATCCTGGGAAAATGTCTCACATTTTTTTACCTGTGACCAAAAAAAAAAGCAAGCTGGCAGCATCAGATGTTCTGCTGTTGAAAGGGGGAAAGACAGACTTTTTTCTGGTTTTACTCACTCTTCTTAGATAAGGTAAAGTTTTTGAACTTTCTTTAAAATTGGCTGTGTTTTAAATGAGAAGAGAACTGGGTCTTCGATAAGGGAAAACATAGAATATGTACTGCATTAGGTTAAAAAAAAAAAAGTAGATCCAAATAAATGTTGGTTTTTTTCCTACTGTGTGTTCCTTGTTTTGCTCTTGCTGATGTGATTGCCCTCAAAGATTCTGTATTCTATTTGTAACAGATGCATTATGCAGATTGCTCAAGGAACAGCGATGGCAGGAAGAATACGGGGGAATACTCAGTACTGTCTGATAAAGGTCCAAATAACCTCCATCAAAAATTTTTCTAGGATGTCCCCTGACTTTGTTACAAAGAGATTTTTGCTTTTCAGCGTCTGGATTAATGAGCTTAGAATAGAATAGTAGCAGAACTAAGCAGATATCTTTTCCCCTGTCAACAGTTAAATTTTTTCTGTCTAAGCTAAAGCATTTGCTCCATGTAATCCTTCATGGATCCAACTGCAGTGATATTAATTGCAATATTCTATTGGGAAAAAAGTGAACTTCGTAGGTTCTTTTTTTTCCCCCTACATTCGCATGCATTTGTACAAAGGATATTTATTTCTGTTCCTTGTCTGGGCTTTTCAAATTTGTTTCAGCAAAGCAGTTAGAGAGGCAGTAAGGCTGCTTTCAAGGTCTTTCAAGAATTCTATTCTAGCTAATATGTCTCAGATAGAAGTACCTCATTCAGTACCCTTGAATGGGCAACATTGCAGTCCTAGAGTTAAAAAAAAAGGAGGTTGCTGTGAAAATAGTTTTAACTGTCAGATTTAGGCTCTGATATCTTGGTATTGTTGTTAGGAAACTCTCTTCCTTATACCTAAGATCTAGTAGTCATTAAAATTGCATAATGAGCAGCTGTTTTATATGGAAACATCAGCTTTATATTAGCTTTGGAGCTATTGAAGCTTTACTTCCATGAGAAAAAAAAAAAAAAAATCTGTGAGCTTTGCTGCACAAAAATTTCTATTTCCTTGACACCAGAACATTCTTTGGAGTCTTATGTTAAGGCAGAGATGTGGAGTTTAGCTGGTAATGGGGGCCATGACTTGAAGTAATGCTACGAAGACCCACTCGGTGTATTTTTATCTCTTATTAGGAAAATTGCTGCTTATGATGAAGAAATTCAACATCTCTATGAGGAAATGGAACAGCAAATCAAAAAGGAGAAAGAGCAGTTTCTCTTGAAAGTGAGTGTCTCTGTTATAGTGGCCATGGATTCTGCTCCCCCTTTCAGTGGTTTTAAACGCGTTCTGGTCCGTGAAATTACAGCCCACAAAATGTGTTTCACAACAGAGGAAGAAAAAACATCTTTTATCTTGCAGCTGCTTTTGTGCTGCAGCTTCAAACTTTTAGTCTCTGCAGCTTCAAGCAAAGTGACTTGTTGGGTGAAGGAGTTGTGGTGCCCTGTGCTCGGTGGCTGGCATACAGCACATGTGGCATTATTTTGAAAGTCAGTTAAAATACAAACATTGTTTTATTGGTGCTACTCCAGGTCCAACTTCTGGTCACAATCAGGAAAAACACTTGTTCAGAGCAACACCAATCCTGTTGACTTCTGCAGTCTGTGCTTTTTGGGAGGGAATAACAAGGGATGAATTGGGTGATGGTAACTTGTGGAACAACCACAGGTTATTTGCAAAATAAACATGGGGCAGAATCTTTTGTCACTGCCGTGGTACTTCCAGAACACCTGAAGATGAATTCCCTTTTCTTGGGAAGTCATCTTTAAATCTCCTCTACTGTGTCCATAATATTTTCTTTGGATTTTTCTGTCCTGCTTTTTCTTGTAAACCAAGGAAACTAACAAGGACTTCCAGCATGCTCCAGGAAAGAGTCATCTTAGAATCATGTAGGTGGGAAGGGAAGGTGACGCCTTACTTCCTAACTAGATCAGGATGCTCAGGAACTCGGCCAAATAAATTTTGAGTATTGAAATATTGGGGGTTCCACAGCTGCTCTGGGTGGCCTGGGGCAGTCATTCATGAGCTACTGGCTCATCCCTTTTTGTTGTCTTGGCATCAGTCACACAAATGAAACAAATACAGGGTTTCATAGTTGCCAAAATAGTGGATATTGCCTCCATTCTCAATCAAGTATATATAAATATATCTAGACAATATAATCAAATATATCTAAAGTGTCCTTCTGTGATGCAAATATATCAAGTATTTTTTTCTTTCCTGCCAACCAAAATAAAAAAGAAAAAGAAAAAAAAGCCTTTATCAGCTGTCTAAGAAATTATTCTTTCACTTGCCTTACAGGGTAGTGAACCTGACTCGAATTTTCAAGTTTTTGCCATTCCAAGCTGAGAGCAGTTTTTGGTGGTGGATGAGATGAAACCTTTAAATAAAGTTTGTATGTCAGCTGAAGGATAAAAAGTATTTGCAACTTTGCCTGACAGCAGTTTTGTGGAAAAAATAGTTTATGTGGTCTTAATAGCCAGCAACTGAAATAGTACTGAAAACTCCCAAACAACAAAGACTTTTCCATAAGCAATGATTGTTAGATCTCCTAATTAGTTGTATGTTCGAGGTTAAGCCATTTCTTTCAGGCTTTTTCATGAAAGCTTCCCACTCAGGCTATTTACAGTTTAGTCAGCAGTCACACTAAGGGCTGCCAGACACTCATGAAGTATTGTTTCTTTGCATGACTAATTTGAGATCTGGGGAGATCTGACTGTTAAAGGCTTTCTCTAATGCAAAGTCTTACAAAGACTTTACAGCCTGGAGAGATGCATTGATGTCATATAAAGGGGAAATTATTGCGGCTTGAATGAAGAGCAGCTCTTGAAGAGTACATTTAAAGAAATTGGTAAGATGCAAATAAGTACAAATTGTAGCTATTTACAATACTTTATACCCTGCTGACTGAATGTTACACAAAAGGGGCAGTTAGTCTGTTTTTTCATTGCATATATATTCTTCCCCAGAAAGAGCCAGTTATCATGTATTTGATTACCCCATTACACGTACTGCTTAAGGGAAAACACTTGTAAGAACCACTGCTGTCTTGAGGGAATTTTTATTTTTGTTCAGAGGCATTTTCCTAGGGATCTTAGAGAGTGGAAGCCTATTTTTGCGGAAACAGGACAGATTCTCAGCTGATACAAACTGCTGGAACCTGATTTTATTCAGGAGAGGGCTGACAATTTTTCTCAGCTGAGGAGTGTCATAAGGAGTAATCCCAAATGTGACTGGGAGTTCTCAGTGACTGCAGGATACTTAGATAGTGGACAGGTTAATATAATTGCTAAGTGAAAGGCAGAGCTTGAAGTCCCAGTTTTTTGTTTATACCAGTGGAACATCTGTGAAAAATTGTTGTTAGTGACGGATTTGAAGTGTGGCAGTTGTTTCTTTCACATCGACCTGAGTAGCTGTGGCTAGAAAGGAGAGGATACGTTCTGCCTGCATTGATTTAGACTGGCTAAGCTCCTCAGCCTCTGCCTGAGCTGTCTGCCTCCACTTGCTAGGCTCTATACTTACTCATGTGCAATCAGCACATTCTGTAGCAGCCGCAGTCATGGAAGCTGCTGGACTACAGCAGTTTGGAGGTTCATGAGAGATACCATCCTTAAACCAAGTGTCTTGTTACCTTCACTATGGAAAGATTCATCCCTGATTCATTATTTCTCCTCCTGTGATGCAATTGTGCTGTTCTGTTAATCCATTTCCTCTTGGAATTTTGCAGGACACAGAGAGGTTTCAGTCCCACAGTCAAGAGCTGGAGTGCAAGCTGCTGTCGAAAGAACAAGAACTGGAACAGTTGGTTCAAAAACAGAAAAGGGTACTGACTGATATCCTTTGGAGTTAAAAAATAAATAGGTCTTATTTGCTCATATGATTTTCTTTAGGTGCTATTTTAGGTCCCAAAACTGCAAGTTGGTGTGATGTGGTTCTGCCAAATTGTGACCCTCTGTTGTTTTTCTGCTGTGTCCTTAGGAAAAATGTTAACCTCTGTTTCTAAAGTATTTTTCCTTCTTTTGTGGTAAAATGGAAAATAAAATAATGCTTTGGATATTCTCCTCAGGTACTAGGTTATTTTTTATGAGAATGTAGCATAATTCCACTGCCTTCAGTGTTCTAGGAACTGGCTTAATACACAGCTTAAGAGCAGAGAACAATGATTTGGCTCTTCTAATGAACACCTCTGCTCAAAGCCTGTACCAGCCGCTCATGTACTTGTTTTGGACTGATTCAGCACTATGAACTTGAAATGCTCCCTCCTGAACAACTTGCTCCTGATATATCTCTGTGATAACAGTTTTATAGCAGTGCACATTTCCCTTGCATTGGTAACAGCTTGTCAAGTTCCCATATTAAAACCTGATGTGTTTTACTTCTAAAATGCATGGCCTGCTTGAGGGAGCAGAGAACTTGCTGTAAAGTGGTTCCAAGGTCATTGCAGGAAAGATTAGCAGTAGGGAAAGGAGGTAGCACTGGATTTTAAAGGGCTGAAAATGGAATGCTGTAAACACAATTCCCTCTGTAGAATATGAATATGTGGACGAAAAGAAGAAAGTTTCTCACAGTGGGAGCCAGCAGCTGTTGCAATAAACTTCCCTGGGAAGTGGTGGATTCCCTAACATTGGACACTAAAGATTTAGCTGGGCAGGATGCTGGGACATCTTGGCTAAACTCGGGTTTTGCCAAAAAAGATTGGAACAGATGAACCTTGAGTTCCCCTTCCAACCTAGTGCTCTGTGATTCTGTGAAGTTTAGTTGAAAAGGATACAAGACTGAACTAAAAGTCTATTCCACAGCTGAAATCAACTGCCTGATGTTAATTACCCTTGTGGTTTTATGCAGGCTCTTTACCACATTGCAGCACTATAGTGTAATAATCTGTGCTTTGAAGATAGCTGTGGGGGCACAGAGATCACGCATTTTTCATCTGACACTAACTGAAAAAGTTTAAGAAATTACTTATTCTAATTTTGTAATGATTATATTTAATATTTTCCATTGTTTGTTTTTGCTTTTAAGCTCTATTTGAAACTTGGTTGTCAACCAGTTATTCTGTAAAAAACTCTTCTTGTGTTTCTTTCAAGTATGTGCTTTATAAATTTAGTTTAAAACCCAGAGAAGCTATTCAAAGGCTTTCACTCAATTTTAAGCCTGGTGTAATCAATCAATATAGGCAACAATTCCAGGAAGTCTTATCTTATGATTGTTGTCTACATTGCCATTGTCTACTATTGCCTATCTTGGAGAACATAAAACAATGTCTGTGCTATTTTTATTAGTATTATTTTTTTAATCTGATTTTATGCTTTCCATTTCTATTCACTTATTATTAATAGTATTACTGTGGTTTTGGGTTGTTGTTTTTTTTAAATTTGTAATTTATAGTATATATCATTTCCCCTCTCCATTATGGATTTGCATGAATTACAACGAGGGTGCTTTTGAAAGACAGGATCTTCACATATGGATTAAACTCTTTATTGGTGTATGAGGATCCCATTTTGGTTTTATGGAAAGGAAGCTGTGTTGGACAAGTGGAATTCACTATTTCTAATGATGAGATGAGTGACATAATTTCATTCAGATGAAACATTTGTCATTCAACCAGCTGATTGGCCCATTGTTAATCTGATATGCCATATTTCATGGGTTTTTTTTCTGGTATACCAACCTAGCCCATTTATTTGAATGCTTTACTCAGTGTAGTTAGAGGCACTGTTTTCTACATATATTTTTCTGATTTCAAATGATATTCTCTGAAAGTGACTCATTTTTACTCAGATCTGTTTTTATAATACTATGTCCCCACTCATTTTCTGGTATTGCTTTTCGTTTACTGAGGTACCCATGTATGGTGTCTAATGTTTTCCTTATCCAGAGATCTCTTTCACTTTTGTCTCCTCTTCTGGCATGGAAATATACTTTGATAATTAAATTGATTCTTGCAGACATTAAAGGTAGCTTGATTTAATTATGACTTCTATGCTTGGTTGTATGGGAGGATCTCTTGGGAGCAACATGAATGCTTTTTTCCAAACTTCATTAATAAGTCTTTTTTTCCCCTTTTTTAAAATTTAAAATACAATATAATTATTTCTGTGTTGGAAATAATTAACAAAAATGTGAAAGGGAGCTTTCAAACCAGATGAGCTCAGAGTTGTTTCCTCTGATATAGCCAGAGGGATTCTCCCTTATGAGGGTTGTCTGGCTGGCGTTGTTCCTCAAGGGATGTGAGTTGGAGCATCTCAGGAGGAGGCACTGGGGACAGAGGATGTCCAGCATAATCTCTAGGGCATAGACTGTCATGTGAGGAGAAGAAAGTAGGTGTGGACTGGGTGAAATGTAGGGAAGTTACTGGACTTCTCACATAAAATGCTGGGTTCTGTGCTGATGATAGCCGCTGAAGAGCGTGATCTTGGAATCGGGAATGAGATGCATGAAAACATGGATCAGTAGGACTTGAGTGCTTATAACTGCCTTATGGCACTGTGTAAATGTTTCATCTTTCACATGCTACTGAAATAAATTAGGAGAAAAAGTATAAAAACTACAGAAAGGATGCTTAGCTAAGAACAAGGGATTGCATGAAGAATGCTCAGTGTGTGTGTCTTTCAGAGACAGAAATAAATCTCTCCAGCAACAGCTCATTTGCATTGGATAATCCCAGTTCTTCAACTTAAACATGGTTTTCCTCTTGTCTTCGTCAAAAAAAGAGAATATGAACCATCAACTACTGCATCTGTGCTTTACCTGTAGAAATGAGTTAATCCTCTCTGCTACTTAGATTTTCTTAAACGTGTCTGTGGGCCATGTGTCTTTCCCCCATCAGTTTCCATCTACCAGATGAACATAGGAGCCAGTTTGTAGCTCCAATAAGCAGCTGGAAGCTGCAGGATCTATGCCATTCTATTAGCAGCTGAGCATTCACCTAATGAGTTATTTCTCCATATTGGGAGTTGTTTAGAGAACTCTTTAAAGGTAGTGTTTTGCATTTCTCAAAGGGTTGTATGGGTACAGTGGAAGAAGGGAGCTTTTTATTGCTGTGAAACAAAGCTTTCTCCTCTTGTTGTGTTCGGAGTTTTAGACATTTTATTTTAATGTTTCTGACAAGAGTGTGCACCAGGATTTAAAGCAAGTATTTCTAACATCAGTAAAGATGGTTCTGGGAGCTGATGTTGGCTACCATTGCGGTTACATTTCCAGAACAGTCTCTGTGTAAATTTTCAGATGGCCATGCTATTCTCTAAGTGGGGTTTCTGTCTGCAGTTTGTTGCTTCTAAGATTTTTGGAAGTTCATCTTTGTGTGATCACTTTTTGCTTCTCCCAAAGTCACTCCTCTGGATGAGTCTTGTCTTAAGTACCTGAAGCAGCTTTTAAGTCTTTTACTTAGAATTCTTAGTCTTTTACTTAGAATGGATAACTTCATTATGTCGAGGAATGGAAGCAATAGTCAGGAACTGACATAATCTATTCACGTAAACCAACCTCGTTCAGCAGTAATCTGATGCCCAGTGTTCCATATGAAATGTAAGCCTGCTGAGGCTACAGTTCAGCAAATACATTAATCTGCTGCTGCTGCTAAGTGTTCCCACTCTACGCTTGTTCCTGACTTCTCACAGTCCAGGCTAGACTAAAAAGCATTTTCTGCTTTTATTTTTAATCTGGACCTCATTCAAAATCAAGACTACAACAAGAGCACTGTTCCAGGGTAGGAACTGACTAGAAGAGCTGGGTGAGGACAGATTTTGGTTGAGTGAGCTTTGCTTATTGGCATGGGCAAAATAAGAGTTCTAACATTGTTATGTCCCAGATCCAGAAGGCTGAAACGGTATCACTGTAATGCTCCTAGTATATTTTACATCCCTTAAAATGAATACAGAAAAAATAAAAAAAACCCTTCTGTATTTTAAGGTCAGCAATGCCTTCCCTTATATGAACTTTTGCTCTGTTGTCTAAATTTGTTTAGTTAGCCAGGGAGAAGCAGGTAGAACTTCTTTATGTACCAGAAACCACTGTCATCTGCTATTACTTGTTTTACAGGGAAGTTGTATCTTTCCTTTGGTGTACATTGGAGAGGGAATATAAAACAGAATAAAAAGGCTCTAATTCACACTTTTTGGCAGATCTGTCTGAGGTGGCAAAAAGGTCACTGCTTGTTCATATTGCTGGGGATGGGAAAGTTTATCAGCTGTCAGATTTAAATCTTACAGTTTTTAGGTAGAACACTGAATCACTCTGTGTAGGCCTGGTCTTTGTGGAAAATGGTCTAAAATAGCAGTCGTGAATACCAGTTTAATGCTGCTAATCTGCTCCGTAGCACCTTTTTTATGGTTTGTACTGGGGTGTTTTTGAACTGGATAAAATTCAGTCTTAGAATGGAATGGCTTTGTTCTTGTGTAACATAATTATGTCTGTACAAAGAGCAGTGGAAGAGCACCGTATGTGTTTTATTCAGATTTTGGCTTTGATAGAAATAGCTCCCTGCTCAGCTAATCTCTAAGACTGAAATTGAAAGCCTTAAAACCAGGATGGCTCAGTCAGTTGTAATGCTTTTTGTTCTCTTTTCTTGCAACCCAGTTAGAGCATCAGTGTACACAACTCCTCAGTGGCAAAGAAGAAACCAAAGTAGAGAACACCAAGCTGAAGCTGACTAACCAGGAGCTGCTGAGAGACCTGGAGAGAACATCCCATGAACTGAGCCTGGCTCAACAACAGCTACAAGCGCTTCAGGAGGAGGCATCAAGGCTCCATGAGGAGAAGGAAATGTAAGTGTCCAGCTGCAGCAGTTCTCGTGCACTTTCTTGATGTGCCAGTGAGCCTTCTCAGGGCACCCAGTGCTGTGATTTAAGCTTGTGTCATAAGCAGAAACCTGCAAAGCCGAGTGCAATTCTAGATGCTTTCCCCCAGGTAATTCAGCATTCAAATCCATATCTGGCTTCTATGGAATCTTTTGCTACATGTTCAAAATGTCAGTGTTCTCCCCACTGCCACGGGTTTAGGGTATTTGGAATTAAAAATCCATGTAGTGTCTTAGTTTTCAAATACCAACGGAATTCCTTATGGAAGTGCCTTACATGGCACAGTAGCACATAGTTCTTCATCCTCCTCAAAGCTGAGTTTACCTGAAACTTCCTTCACAGAATGCACTCTGACTGTGGGATACATAGGATCTTCTTTTTTCTTTCATTAAAAGTGAGCTTAGTAAGGCCAGCAAGATAAAACTTAGCCTATCCCAATTCTGACAAGGCCTTATGATAATTCCAAACAATAATTTTGGGGTTTCAGATATTGAACATTTCAGATTCTGATTCTGAATTACCAAAAAATAAAAAAAAATCAAGAAGAAATATTTACAGTTCATATTTTGAGGGATTAAAATGCCCTGTGACAGGTCAAGCTACCTGTCTCACTCCAGCCTTCTGCACAAAGCAGAAGAATCACTACCCTGAAGCTGTAATTGGCAGAAATGTTCACTGAAGTCCATTATAAAGAAAATGCACAGGGATCTGTAGAAGCCTCTCATTGCCAATGGGGAGCACGTGAATGACATATGGACCTAGCCATTGCAGCAATGAACTAATTCATCTAATTCAGAGCTGTTGCTATTTGACATGTTTCAGGATAGAGCAGAACATTCGTTCAAATGCCACATTCTTTTTCTCTTAAGCTTTGTGCCAAGCTCTACTTAGTTATTACTTTAATTTTTCTTAAGGGTATAAATAACCAACTTTATTGATAAATTAGTGTTAAAGAATGACCATCATGATTAGAATTTTTAGGTTTGCATGTTTGATGTGTGTTTTGGAAATAGACAGTAGAAATACTCCTCCTCAAGGTGGTTGTTTCCTCTTTGAGGCCTTTCTTTTCAGATCCAGAGCAAAGACAATGGATTGATCTGATTTAAAAGCTACAAAGGAAATCTGCCCAGTGGTCAGACTGCTGAATAATACTACTGCTCTTACAAAGCACTGTGGATTCAATAGTGGTTTATGGAATTAGAGCTCAGCCCTACTCAACTGCACCTGCAGTTTTGCTTTAAACATCTGTATCAGTCTGGTAAGACCTGAGTTGTTGAAGCAGGTGTAATGTTTAGACAGTGCACAGGAAGAACTTGAGGCTTCACTGAAAGGCAAAAAACCTGTTTAAGGCCAAATCCCAAATCATGTTAAATCAAAGTAAATGGTGTTAAAATGGCTGCATAAGTGTCAGGAATTGGAAAGAAATTGTAGGGATTGTAGATGTGTGAGCCTGACATATGGCTCCTGCAGCAGGATAAGCTCTAATTTTGGATAAAATATCACCTATTTTTTAGTGGCCATGAGTGAGAAGTATTTCAGCAGTATATCTTTTCTGAATGCTCCAAGTGCCAGTATCAACATATATTAAGCTCTATGGATGAAGAAATTAAAAAGCAATATTTTTTAAAAAAAGAACCTCTACTCCTTCCTCTGCTAACTTGTACTGCTGTGCTACTGTGGGCCTTATACTGAATAAACTTTTTTAAAATATTAACCATTCATGCAGAATAGAATCTACAGGTTTGAAGAAGCTGAGGCCTCAAATGTAGTTACCCCTGGGGGGAGCATTTTAGCAGCGTTCATGCCATAGTTAGAACAATTTTTTTTTTTTTTTTTTTCTTGCAGGGAGGTGTACCGAGTGACAGAAACCTTACAGAGAGAGAAGTCAGGACTTTTGAAGCAGCTGGATTTTTTAAGGTAATGTAGATCTTCTATTCAAAAACTTCTTATATAGTTCTAAAGGATGAAGTTATGTTGGGGTATGTAGTGAGTGTGGGTGTCAAGGTGTTGACAGTGGGGTTCCACAGGGGCAGCCCCTGCCCCAGAGAGAAGCCAGGGCTCCCCTGTGACATTGGATGCAGCACAGGGCACAGTGGAACCCCACAACCCTGATAGGCTTCTGGGAAACCTCAGTAAGAAAGGGTGGAAAACAGCACAGCAGTTGGGAGAGAAGACAGAAAAAAAAGTATGAGAAGGCCCTTCAGACACCAAGGTCAGTGAAGAAGGAGGGGTAGAAGGTGCTCCAGGCACCCATGGAGCAGAGTCCCTTGTAGCCTGTGCAGAGTCCACACAGGAGCAGGCTCCTGGCAGGAGATGAGGCCATACAGGGGCAGGTTTTCTGGCAGGAAAAAAACTGCTCCACGTTGGAGCAGTCCACTCCTGAAGGACTATTCCCCATGGAAAGGACCTGTGCTAGAGTTTGTGAAGGACTGTAACCTGTGTGAGGGAACTCACACTGGAGCAAGAAAACAGTGTGAGGAGGAAGGAGCCACAGAGAGAAGCTGTTATGGACTGACCACCAAATCCCCTATTCCCAATCCCCTTGTGCCATTCAAGATTCGTAAGGAGGTGGAAGAGTGTGAGAAATGGATTTGCAGAGGATTCTTAAAGCCTGACTGAAATCTCACACAGTCTTGTACATTTGTATGCAAATTTTGAGATAAGGTGTGCTGACTTAGAAAGGCTGTGGAATAGCAAGACATTGTTGAGAGAGAAATTGAACATTTATAAAGTATTGTAAACAAGAAATAGCTTGGCTTCTGATAGAATGGCATTGAGTTTTTTATCTCTTGTGTCTCACCCTTATACGAGATTAATAATAGAATAAAATCTTTTAAAAACGCCTCTCAGTTGCCCCATCTCTGTAGAGCTGGGTTTTCCAACAAAAGAGCTGAGGGTGTAGGAGTGAAGTTGATCCTGAGAAGAAAGAGGACTGTGGAGAAGGTGATTTTAGTTTTGTCTCTATTTCTGATCATCCTACCGTTGAGTCAGTTTTGTCTGTAATGAGTAGCTGGTAAGTAACCTTCTTGTCTTTATCTCGGCCCACAAGCTTTTCCATGTTGTTATCTGCCCTTGTTGTGTTGAGGAAGAAGAGTGAGAGAGTGGCTGAGTGTACGTCTGGCAGCCAGTCAAGGTCAACTGCCACAGGATAAATGACACAAAAATGGTAAAAATACTTCTGTATGCTCTGTTCTTGCATACAGTAGAGGGTGGCATGCCTGAAAGATGTGCTTTGTTTTAAAAATTCAGTATTGTAGGACAGTCTCCCTTCCAAAAGTCAAATGTAAAACAGAACAGCAGTGAATAGTTCTAAGCTGATTCTGAGGTAGAAGCCCAGCTGCAGGAGCTTGCTGAAAGGCTCTGTTGCTCCTCAGCTGCTGGGAGTTGAGCCAAAATAAAGATTATTTCCCCAAAATATTTGTAAAATGATACCAAAATGTACTTAGCTAACATTCCTTTATTGATAGATTTCAAATTTTGGAGTGGTGTTCAGACAGCTGTAGCCCTCTTTTTAATGTACAGCAGTCTTGTTTGCTCAGACGTCACTAGGTATGGGCTGTAGTTGCACCTGCCTCTAGGCCTTCATTGCCTGCATTTCCTTCAGGAGGCCTCCTTTTAAAGTTGCCTAATCATTTTACAGGCTTGAGGAAAGGCTCTTATTTTGCAGCCTGTGTTTTCCATAGGCCATTCTGTGATCTTGCCTGCTGCAAGTTGTGAGGACATAGATAAAAACGTCTGGCAACGGAGGTATTTTTCCATTCACCCTGGCTTCTCTGTCTCTCCTGTGGCCAGGCCAGTAACAGATGGAGACAATAGATGATGTACTAAGCAGGTGTGCTGTCAGATCTGATCAGAGCTTGCTGATTGCCTGGAGTATGTGTTTCTTGACACTTTCATTGTTTCTGCACAATGGATGGAGAGATGGATGTTTTTCTGGGGTGACTTTTCCATGCCAGCCACAACTGCAGCCCTCAGAGGGGCATAACTGGCCTTTACAGCTGTCACCAGATGAACAAGAGATGGTGTTCATTGCACCCTCTCCACATTAAGTGGTCATCTTTACTGTGAAAGTCATTAAACATTCTAATTTACAGCATGTGAAGGCATATTGACCACAACTGACTTCTATATGTTAAGGCATTTGTTTAGATAAAGTACAGAAAGACATCCAGATCCCATCCAACCTTAATCAGCATAGCCCTGCTGGAGAATCAGTAGCCCAGACAAGGAACTGGCTGAGGTGAGAATATAAATAAAAGATGATGAAAGGTTTGGACTGCCAACTATCCAGTCTGTCTGTTAGTGTGGAGTAGAAAAGTCAGCAGTTCTAAATGCTTGGCTTCAGTGTTTCTTTTGTTTGTGTTCTCTTTGCAGAGAGAGGAACAAATATCTCAAGGATGAACGTGACATATTTTTGCAGGTAACCAACTATTATTTTCAAACCCAGTGTTGAGCAGACATATATGAGAACAGCTTCAAAAGAAGGGGAGCACAAGGCTGTGCAGGAGATGGACTTTCATGTCACTTAAATCTCGCCCTGTTCTTAATTTGTCTTTTTTTCTCACTTGAAAATAAGTTTTTTTTTAATTTGTTGAACAATTTTAAGAGTTACATCTTTAGAATTATAAAGTGGGAGCTATCTGAAAAGAGGTGAATGTATTTTAGAAGAAACTAAGGATGCAATCATGAAAGGATGAAATAACCTAAAAATTGAACAATTAAATTGTGTTAATTTAGTCAGTCGAGAGTGGGTAATATCCTGAAACATTTATTGAACAGTACAATAACTGAGTACCTGAATTAGTATCTGAATATCTCTTCAGACTGGGGTAAGAACAAATCCTATTAAATTTTTAAGAAGCAGCAAAGAATGGACCCCTAAGGTGTTCTAGAAGTACTTTGGTGTAAGGAGGCTGAGGCCACTTAGTTTATATTTGCTTGTCTTAGTCCTACAAGAAGCTGCTCGTGTGAAAAAAATACCCATTTACTTTTTTTTCATGACATTGTGCTGTTTTATTTACAAAGCAGATGCATTTTTGCATGATCTGGAGTTCCCTATTCTGATTGTTTATCAACTGGAATTCTGAAGCATTTATACCTCTAGGATTTTCTTCTACATTTTTTTCTTTCATTTGCATTGCATTATTTAAATATTTGGAATGCGGGTAGTTACCCATAATGAACACCAGAAGTAAACCATTAAGAAGTATTCTGTATTTCTGCAGAAATGTAAAACAACTGTTCCAAAAGCCAGCTGGAAGCAAAGATCAGGGTCTATCATTGGGAAATACATAGAGGGCAAGATGCTGCCTAACAGGTAGGAACTTTTTATCATGTGTTCCCTGTTTGAGTATGATGAGGCTTATAGAAAAAAGATGTGGAATGCTTCCTTTCTGATACTTTTGAACTTTTCAAAGAGTGTATTTCCAAAGGGTCTGTCACTGAGGGATTACTGTGTTTGTGAAGAAATTTGAAAATGAAGAGCCTGTTTTTAACATAAATCAAGTGTGCTGTCTGCAAAGGCAAGAGATTTCCCCACTGTGGATGGCTGTATGCTGGGAGGCACAAAAACTTGCCCATGATCCTATGTTAATGTGGCACAATGTTGAGTCTCCTCTTGGACTGTTTTGATCCATGTTAAGCAAATCCATGTCCCTCCTGTCTACTAAAGAGAGTATTAGATTGCACATAGAAAAGATCTTGCTTGGGGGGCTCTTTTATTCCTCCAGAATGGGAATGGAAGGTGGGAAAGGAGAAAATCACAGCAGAGAAGTATACTTTAGCTCCTCTCTGAGGTTAGAAACGAGGTTAATCTAATGTTTTCCATTCTGGTTTAGGTTTCTCCTGTAAGTTATTAGCTTTGCCCATGATGCTTATAATTATCAATATATATACACATGATATGATGAGCTGACTTTTCAGCAAACACTGGAATGACTCTCCTCTGCCTGCTGTGACTAGTCAAAAATATGGGATATTAAATTCAGAATAAAATAGCAGGTCCATTATATTTTTGCAATGTACCTTCTTTTTTCTATGTCTAGCCTTTCATTTGAAGAAGATGATATTTTCAGTAACTCAAAGAGAAGGAATTCTGCTGGACTGAATGGAGTTCTCTCTGAAGAGGCTGATGCTGGAGTCAGTGGAGGAATGCCTAAAACATCACATCTCCAAAGAATAATATCAATTGAAGAAGATCACCTACCCCAGCTGCTTGACAGGCTGGTTGATAAGCAGCTGAGCAGATGGACTGGAGAAGATGAAAATACTTTTGAGATGGAAATGAATAACAAAGCCAGAGAGCAATCAATGAAACACTCATCGTCATCTTCGAGAGAGCAGCCTGTAGGGAAGGAAACACTGTCAAATGTAAGAGGACAAAGGAGACCTCACCTTGAGTAGAGTGTGAAGTTCTGGGCCCTATGATTTAAGGAGAATGTGAAGATCCCTGAATGCATCCAGAGGAAGCCCACAAAGCTGATGGGAGGGCTGCAAAGTGTGTCCTCTGAGGAATGGCTGAGGGCTCTGGGTTTGTCCAGTTCTGAAAAACAGGCTGAGGGACAACTCCCTTACTCTCTGCAGATTCCCGAGGAGAGGGAGAGGGAGGCACTGATCCCTTCTCCCTAGGATCCAGCGATAGGATGTGTGGGAATATTTTAAAGCTGCCTCAGGGGAGATGCAGACTTGACCTTAGGAAGCATTTCTTTAGTGAGAGGGTGGTCAGACACAGCAGTGGGCTTTCTAGGGAGGTAGTCCATGCCACAGGACTCTCAGTGTTTAAGAGGCTTTTTGATAATGCCCTTCATAACATCCTTTAACTTTGGGTTAGCCCTGAAATGGTCAGGCAATTGGAATAGGTCACTGTGGGTCCCATCCAACTGGAACTCTTCTATTCTATTCTGAAGAACCTTGGATGCCATGAGGTGGTGTCAAAGGTTAATGTGTTATTCCTAGAATCTGAAATTATTTAGTTTTCTGTCTAAGTTGAAGCATGACAAATTAGGCCACTGCATGAAGTGGGAGATGAAAATGTACTGCGTACGAGTGCTGAAGGTGCAAAGCAGGGAAAGTCAGCCTAAAGGAGTGGTAACTGCAGACAATGTGTGCATAGATTTACATTTGAAGGACTGTTTAGGGAAAGTGAAGTTAAGCATTGTAATAGGTGATACAAGAAGATCCAGTGGAAGGCATAAATGGTCTAAAAAAAGAAGCAAGTGTTTTTAAAAAAAAAAAATTGGTGGTTTTATTTGGGTTTTTTTTTTGCCACAAAGTGATATTTCTCATATTCTGATACTTTTGAGTCAGCTTTGGTAGCTGTTACATTATCTGAGAAATAAAGAGAGGAATATCATTATTTTTAAATTATTTTTGAAAATACTTTTATTTAGCAAATTGAAATCCTATATTTTGTCAGTTCTAGCTTGTATATGCATGTTAGCAATGAATTCACCATTCAGTAATAATCCTTAAAACAGTGTGCTGGAAGGTACATTTCATTGTAGTCCTAAGTTCTTTTTGCACTGCTTTTGCTTCAGAGCTAGCTGTGCTTGTTTTCTAATTTTAGAATCATTGTTAAGGATTACTCATTTTTAGATTCTTGAAGCATATATTAAAAAGATTAAAGTATAAGAAAAATTGGTTTGCTTGGTCATAATTATATGGTTCTTTCAGAAGAAGCAAGCATATCTTAAAAATTATGATAGAATTATGCCATGGTTACATAATAATTTCTAAGTGGTACCTTTTAATAAAATATTGAGGGTACAGAAAAGAGCTTCATATTTTGAAATTATTTAATTCATTGCATGCTTTCTTCTTGCTGTATGACTTATTTTGTATCATGTTTTCAAAGCATGGTATCACTGGATGTTAGGATGACAAAAGCCAGGTAGCTCAACCTATCCATCTAGGACAAACCTGTCCTGCCAGCCCTGTTCCAGCAGTCATGCCCTTTGAAAGCTCATCCACTCAGCTGGGTAGGAACTAGATCTTGTTTCTTATTATAACTAGTCTACAATGACTTTTGTATGCCATGGAATGTATGGATTCCATGATTTTATTGCTTGCTGCATGGAACTCAGGCTCCTAGCTGCTGGCATTAAGCCTTCCTAATAAGCATATATTCATAGTAGCTAGGCTGCTACTCCTGTGTGACCTACTGCCCCTTATAGGTGAATAGAACCAACGTTGGCAGCAATGCATGAGGCCAAACAACTGCTGTTTTATCTAGGAGTTGACAATCAGGTAGAGCATTTTCCTGAGTGGCTGTGAAGATGAAGCTGCAGTTAACATTACCAGAAATGTCACTGGGAAAGTGTTGGAAAGGGCCGCGGGAGACGAGCCTCAGGCTATCAAGATCAGCAAGCCTCGTTTATTAGGTTTAAACTTAGTTCTTTTATACAATCAATAATTAGTTCATACATATTGCAAAGCTTTAGCTCATCATTGGTTAGCAAGCATTGACGCATACATCCCTTGTGTCGGCCTTGAGGTTACTGCTTCCCTTACTTTTGCTAATATTTTCTGCATACCATGGAGTTTCTCATCCTTGTCGTTGTGCGGGATAAGTTACAAGAACAAAACTGTCTTTTCAGCTAGTCACACAGCTGCAAGGTCATGCTTTAACCAGCTGAATAGCATCATGGCCTTTGCTGCGCAGCCATTCTTCAGATAAACTCTCCACAGGAAAGCACCTGAAGGAATCCTAATGGAAATTAAAGCAAGATTTTCTGTCCAAAACTTCTGCATGAGATTCACTTCCTTTCCCCTCTGATCTTTCAATATGGAATATGAACCACTATGTTTATCCCTGTAATCCCCCCCATTTGTGTTAAATTGTACACAAACTAGGTGTGTTACTTTACCTAGCTACCATTTATATAAATACCACTCAAAAGAAACACCTAGGGAAGATGTTTTCAGAATACATTGTAAACTAAAATAAATTTTCATCCTATTGCTATTCCATTTTCTCATCAGCACTTCGTTGAAGCAGATTATGGAGTAGCTTATCCCCTAGCATAGTGTTCATATGCAGATTTATAATCAAGTTTGATCATTAAGGTTATTTTCAAGACTGGGCTTGATACATTTCAGTGAAAAATGGCTTCTTACTGTGTTGGGAGTTGAGCTGAAGGCCTCTGAGGTCTTTGAGTCTTAGTGCTACTGGAGTGTGTATGACCACCAGGGACAAAGTAATTCAGGTCATGTAGTCCATATATTTAGCTATGATTCTCAGAAGCACTGTGATAATACTGCCAAGCTGATGATTGTATCTTAGCTTGTTTTATTTCCCAGAGCACACAGACTAATAAGCTGAGAATGGTTTTTAGCAGGACTGGGAATGTGCTTTGTATAGATGCATGTGTGCTACTAGTAGCCTATGGTTGCCGGGGGATTTAGAATTTTAATAGTAAAGGAAAATAAGAAACCCTTCTATAATTGGGGTGGGCTATAAGCCCAGGTCATGAAAGAGACATGTATTTTTTGTCCCCAAAATTTACAGCAGTGAATGATTTTTTTTTTCACACAAAGGAAGAGAGCGGCTCAAGCCTTTGTTGTTTGGGTTTTTTTTCCCCATCAAGAGCAACTTTCTATTTCTTCTTCTTTCTCCAAGACTTCTGTATATTTGTAGAAAACACTTCCAAGTGTAGACTTCAATGTCTCATTCAAAGGACTGTTGGGCAGTGAATTCAGTTCTGATGTTCTTGTGAGGGCAGCAGTCTCCTGGATCCTGCACATCAAATGACTGGAATTGGAAGGGCCCTTCCCTCCCTCCTCTCCCTTTCCCTCCTCTGTGTCCTTGCAACCCATGCTTCAACAAAATAATGTCAGGACCACCCATGATCTTGCTCCCCTTCTGCAGCATTGACAGCAAACTTTCTATCTCCCCCTTCCTTCATCTTTACACACAATAGAAGAGACCAGCAAGGGCATCCCCTGCAAACCAGCTGGTGCTACAGAGTGCTTCCCAAAGCATGTCCTGATCTACGTGCAAAAGAATGATGACCTACTTGATAGAGGATGGGAATATTCTCTCCAGCATCCACTTAGCTTAGCCTGCAGTAAACAGGGCCTGGATAAGCAGAACAAATTGTGGTTCCTTCTGCTTAAACAGTGAAATGACAAAAACATAGATGAATGTTTACAGCCTGATAAACTGGTCTAATTCTCTGTCTGTGTCTTTCCTCTGTCCTTCTGCCTGTAATGTTAAACAGATGTAGAAATGCAGTAATTGGATGGAGGTTCTTGGCTCTATGGTAGTAGCAGGGAGAAGAATCTGGTGGCATAAGCCAAAAAATGATGACTTTGCTTTTGTTATCTGGATGAAGATGTACTGCTTCCTCCGTGTCACTGGTATGGGATGAAGCTACTCAACAGAACTCTGTGTAGCTTTATAAATTTTGATTTTTGCTCATGAACATAAGCTGTTTTATTTTGGCAGTTTCATGTAAAGGTTCATATTGAGTATACTTCCAGAGCTGAGTGCAATTCACTTCACTTCAGATGATACGAATGATGCATGGCAAACATCTGAAATGCTGAGTTATTTTAAGAAACAGAATATTGCTTCATGAGTAATGAAGAATATGATAGGATAAAATCCATTCTTTTCCCCATATCAGACTTAAACTGTGGAGGCAACAGGATTTATAGAACAGTTGGAGGCTAATTTTTACTCTTACTTGAAGGAGGAGAGAATAAGCTCTGTCCCAGACCGTTTATTCAAGATCATTTTTGTGGGCAATTCGAGTGTTGGAAAGACTTCATTCTTAAGAAGATTTTGTGAAGATCATTTTTTCCCAGGGACAGCTGCTACTGTAGGTAAGTTTAACAAAATAACTATTATTATTCTTGTTCTGACAGTACTTATCAGTTTCTACTGAGATCAGGCCCTGTATTATAAAACAGAAACATACAGATGTTTTAAAAGTAGGACATGCAAAGTGAGTTCTCCTAAACTGGAAAGCACATTATTGATGGAGAGGTTTCAGAGTAGAATCTGTACTGAAATCCTGCCCAGCACTGAGATAAATCAGAAAAATTCTACTGATTTCTGTGTAGCTAGAATTTCCTTGTAGATCTCACATTTCTGAAATAGATATCTTGTCCTCTTGACTGCACTGGGACAACAATTCCACCTTCATATCTCATTGCTCGTATCCCGTTAAGTAACATGATTTTGTTTTTGAGAGAAAGTAGAATATGTGAATCATCAGTTTGAAGATTTAGCATTGTACTAATCACCAAAAAAATATGTCAGACCAGTGTTTCCAAAGCCAAAATTTTCAAACCCTACATTATTCTTATCTTGCCTGAAGTGTAGACCAAGCCTTCAAAAGTCTGACACAAAATCAGGGTAAAATACTGTAGTATAGGTTATTGCAAAGCAGCTAAGCTAAATGACCAGATTCTTTATGCTTAGCCTTTATTGAGACCTTACTTATTCTGCAGCATATATGAAATGAAGCTTACCTACTTCAAGGGGAGCTTAGTAATGTCCTAGTTTTTCACTGACTGTATCTTCATTAACTGGAATGGGAACTTAGACACCTGTCTGCAGTGGTCAGTTCATATATCCTACAGACCCTAAAGGCTGTGTCCTGTCCATGTTGTCCTGTGATTGGCTCTACACTCTGAGGTCTTACACTGTGTGTGCTATTTTCCAGAAGATAAACACAGGAATGAATCTGAACTTCTTCCTCTTTCGGCTGGTCATCCAGGGTTCTTGCAAAGAAAATGGCAGGAAAGCATTTGTCATAGCTTTGATTTAGTGTTCACATCAATGAGTTTCACAGGTGTGGGCTATGGCTGGCAAGGTCCAGACAATACAAATGTCAAGTGTACAATATGGAGAGGAGTGTTCTCAGTGAATTTCTACAGAATAGTTTGAATTTCTTCCCTTGAGATGCAAGCAATAGATATAGCCTCCATACAGGTTTTTAAAATGCCTATTGGGGATATGCTGGCATAGATGCTTCTCGATTAATACCACTGGTAAAAATCCCATTTCTGTGGAAAATGGGCCCAAAGATACTGTTGCTGACCTACTGAGATCCCTTATAACCCGAACTATTCAATGATTCTGTGATTTTATGATACAGTTCAATGTGATACAAAAAACAGGGTTGTCATTAGGAGGAGGTAGTGAGTGACTGACTAACATTTAAGACTCTAATTATTGTTATAAATATCCAGAAAATACCTATGTCTACACAGGTTTGAGGAATTGGGAGAGGATTAATTTAAAAGTTTAAATAAATGAATTTTCATCTCCACTAACCTACGTGAAGTGAGCTCATCTTTTGTCTAATAAATAGGGGAAGAGATTCTCCACATGTTCAGTCCATCTATCTTCAGCATTTATCTTCAGATCCCCTGTTCCCTGTGCCATGCCTTGTGTTTTTCCACTAACTGTAGAAGGCTCCCATGTGGTTAGCTCAGTTTCACTGAAACGTGAAACTAACACATTTCACACAATTGATGTTATACAACGAGTTCCAGGCTAAATGGCTTAGACTGCTGTGGGCTGTCAAATGGACCATTGACTCATGATCCCTGATTTGGAAAGTGACTTATCTTGCACATTTTACAAAACTGAACTACTGTACTACCATTCAGTATTTTATTGGAGAACTTCAAGCAAAAAAAAGCTCTTGTGCTCTCATAGCTGGAGACTCTGGACATAATTTTTAATGCAGAGCCTATCTTTTTACTTTTCTGGAATTGTTGCTATTTGCTGGACCCAGTTTTCAAAGATGAAACAACTTGTAAAGAGACAGCTTACCTTGCATTTCTGTTGCAGGTGTGGATTACAACGTGAGAACTGTCACAGTAGATCACACCCAGGTAGCGCTGCAGCTCTGGGACACAGCTGGCCAGGAACGGTGAGGAAGGTCCTTCTATGGTTCAACCCTGGCAGTCAGCCCAGCTGTGTGGCTGCTCCCTCATCTGCTGGGATGGAGGAGGGAATTGGAGGGACGAAAATGGCAAAACTCCTTGTTTGAAACAAAGACAGTCTGATGAAATTTAGCTCCGTACCAGTCAAAACCCGCATGCATTTTAAGGTCTCACTTCCTTGAATCATCTTTTTGAAGATTATTAAGTGTGGGCTTAATCCTGCTTCTTGAGAGAGGATCAAATATAGGAGCATTCCTAATAGAGCCAGTGGATTCAATTTAGCTCATTCCCTTGCAGCACTAATGTGCTGATTTGCTGCTATGCCCACTGCCAGTCTGTAAAAAAGATTCTTAATTAAGCTCCGAAAAGTTTAGTACCACACTATTTCTTTAGGAGGAAGACTGATTTAATTTAAAATGCACCTAGAATTATTTCTGTAGCAGAAAATACTTTAATAGATAAAAAGAGGTGTTTATTTTTTTACTAAAGCAATACTATTGGAGTAGAACTCCATGTTCTTGTAAGATTTCAGTGGTAATTTCCTTCCCTGTCTCCTCAGCTATAGTGTAATTTTCTATTACTAAAAGCAAGGATGATAATGACAAACTACATTTTCTACATGAAGCTTAGGAAAAAGGTCTCCAAAAACCTAGCTTGCTTTAGAAGAGCACTTAGTGAGAGGAAATTTCTGCTCCAAGCTTAAAATGAAAGAGGTGAGAGAAGGTGAGATATGCAGCTAATTATCCAGCCTAACCCAGAATCAGTTAAATAAGGCAGAGGGAGGTTTTCCAAACCCTTTCTTTTAAGAAATCCTTTTATTTTTTAAACTATTTTTTCCAAATAATGTATTTGCCTTTGCATGGAGGAATTACTATAAATTTTAACTCGTTGGATTTTTGCTTCTGTTGAAGAGAGCTGTAACCAGATTCTTACTTGTAGGTACCGAAGCATTACCAAGCAGTTTTTCAGAAAAGCTGATGGTGTCATTGTGATGTATGACATAACAGCAAAAGACACATTCACAGCTGTCAAGCAGTGGCTGATAAGCATTGAGGTAACTTGACGTAACTTTAAATTTAAACCCTGGTGTCACTGTCTACCTTCTTCTGAACAAGGGCTGTTAGCAGGGTAAAACAGCACCACGTTTCTTGTGTTGTCACAAATACATTTTTGTTTGTGAGTTTGGTCTGCACTGTTGCTGGTGAAGTTGCTTTTCATCTCTATTTCTATGAAAAAGAATCATAGTTCCAGGGTTTTAAGGACTTTGAGTGAGTGGTGGGAAAATCGCAGCATGGAGTCCTCTGATTTCTCATGCAGGGAGCTGAGCTGATGACCCAACTGGATCACTGCTAGCACTGAGAGGAGTTTTAGATCAGTGATGGTGATCTGGTCATCACTGATGATCACTAGCAATTTGATAACCAAGTGTGTAGCTCGTGGAAAAGAGACTATATTTTGAACATAAGCCATAATTCGAACTATGTATTCTACATTAGTGCTTTGAAACAGCCTCGTGAAAGGCAGTTAAGTTTCCTGGGGATCATCCTTTTAACCACTTGAAAAGAAAATCATAGCCCATGCTACTAAGTGACATCAATTAATTAAAAATTAAAACATATTAAGAGCTTAAGCAACGGAATTTGCTTGAACAAAGAGTAAAAATAAAACTGAGGCAGCTGCCATGATGGGCTGACTTGTAGCAAGAATGAAATGTGACTTCCTGTTTGCACACTGAAAAAGTATGGGACAAATCGATATGTGAAGATCATTTAGTCTGATTTTATTGGGCATGTGCTCTAATATAACACACTGTTTTCCAGAATAACCAAGAGGTGGCTTTGGGAGTTCGGATTAGTACTCAGTCATTTAAATGCCTCCAAACAGTCATAGTTATTCCAGATATGAGTAGCCTTACTGAAGTACTATTAGCATGCATTTGGGAAGAACAGCCCCTTGCTAATTGTATGATCTTAATAAATCAGTGGCATGTTTTAATTCAGTATGGTAAAAACTAGAGGTGCATTGCTGATTTTGATTCAAAAAAATGGAATATTGTGTTCAAAACTTTTTTCCAAGCTGTAATAGTTCACTCTTCTTTACTAACTAATTTCTGTTTGCTGCAAAGTGTTGCTAAGTTGGACATACTGCCAAGTCCATTTACTGGTATAGCATTCAGCCCACCTAATGAAAGCACTCACTGTGATAATTATAACCCTTTTCAGAATGAATTTTGATTTCTGTCTATTCTATGTATTTTTGGGGTCCTATTCTGTGTATTTCTTCACTATTTTGTGTAATTCATTTGGCATAATAGTACCCAGGTGTTGCCATTTTTTTCCTGGGCATGTAATTAAAAAAGCAGTGGCTGTAAACACATAATATCTCAGCCTGTGTTGCATGGTAATTTTCTCTCTCCCATTTTAATATAGAGTCTAATGAGCTTCTGTGCTGTTATTTAAAAAATCCCTAGTTAGTGTAATCTTAGCATTATATCTTTTTCATGTCTTTTATCCAGCTTCAATTCCTGACATGTTTGTAAGCAAAGTGGCACATACCTGGTTTGTGTGAAGTCTTAAATGTCTTGTTATGGTGTGACATTTGTTAGCTTTAGTCCTCTTCATCTGTGATATTTTGAATTCAATACTTCAGTTGATATTTGCTATTTATTCTGCAGGAGGCAGCTGGGGAGAATGTACCTGTTCTTTTGTTGGGGAACAAAACGGATAACGAAAAGGAGCGTGAGGTCCCGATGGGAATGGGAGACTATCTTGCAAAGGTACTGTACTTCAGGAACTCCTTACAAGGCTTGAAGGTGAAGGTTTTAAAATGGAGTCTCACTGTGACTAAATTCATAGAAACACAGATTAATGTTAGTCAGACAGGAATCTTTAAGGACTAGGAACCCTATCACACTCTTCAGTTCATCTTTCAATGATGTAAGTGCTGATAATTATAGTACTTACAACACTGCCTAGATAAAGAGAACACCCTAAAACCAAACCAATCAAATAAAAAACCTAAACCAAGCCAAAAAGTGACTGGTGAAGAAAAATATTTAAGAATTCACTTTCATTGTGTTTCCTTTGTCTGTGTTCTCTCATTTTCTCTATTTTTTCCCCTTGCTGCTTCTTTTCTCTCTCTTTTTCCTCCCTTTTTTTTTCTGAGAAGGAATTCTTAACACAGAGATAATTTGGGGACCTTTTCTCCCTCCTACCTCCTGTAAAACCACAGAAGACCATCTGTTACTCCTGTGGTAGGAGTAGAAAACATGTTTACTTTTAGTAACTTTCCATCATAAAGATAAAATAAGTAGAGTTAACAGTCTGCATCTACCAGAGCACTGGTGATCCATGGGCATAATTTAAGCATTCAAGGGACTGCAAATACCAGATACTTGTTTATATTCTTGTGTACCCTGCCCATCAAATTTTCCTTTGAATCTCTTTATACAGTGCTTATAGTTTGAATATGAATGCCAGAAGAATATTAATTTATTTAGATATAAGTCATCAAAGTATTGCTGAAATAGTCACTGAATTGGTAGGGATATACCTAAATTAAACAGTGTCCTAGATTTTACATATTTACCTGTTTCACCTTGGAAAATACATTTATTGCCAGTAATAAAAAAGGGTATTTTCAAAATTTGAAGTGCAGCTGAATTGTTCTTCCAGGAAAAGTTACTGTTAGGCACCTCTCTGTAACTGAAAGAATTAGGGCCAGATCTCTTTTTTTATCTATTTTTGATTATTCACATAGCCTTTTGAAATTATACCTCCCTATTCAGTTTTGTGTCCATTATTTGTTTTTTGTCAGAGAGGATTATCAGCCTTGAACTTTATCCCCCAGGGGTTCTCCCTTTAGGAAATCACCTTTATTTTCCTGTGTGCATGGAAATGTAGATAACTTTGAGACCGTGGAAGCTAGGAGGGACTCCCGAGTGTAACACTGAATCCTTCTGTGAAAAAACAAGTGACACATAAATGCTAAATGGACAGAGAGTAGGTGTCTTGCATGTCATCTTGCTTGAAAAAAACTGTGCTAGTAAAACAAAGATGAATCATTCTAGTATATAGAGCTCACAGCCCACCAGGCTATTAATTCTAACATGTCATGCAAGAAAATAAATTGTTTTGCATAAGTAAAACAAAAAGTTGTCAAATAAGATGGTTATAATCAAATGAATGGATCTGAATGACTCATTTGAATGTTTGAATGTGCTGCCTGAGGTAGTTAAGAGAAGGAATGATTAATGGCAACAGATTAGTTGAAAAGCAGCATAGATATAATTAAATTATAATAATTTGCTTGCTGAGCTAATAATAACTATGAATTTTAATGAAATATTAATTCTTGCTAAATGGCCGTGTAATTCCTTTGAAACCACATACCACTGTCTCTGTAAGTGTATGCGGTTGAGTTACTTGTTTTGTGAATAATCCAATGAATTACTCATGAATGATCCGAAATACACAGGGCTAAATGGTGACCTGATACTAATTTGTATAGCCATATTTGGAGAAGACAAACTCTTCTTGTGCAGGCAAAGAATTAGTTTAGCCTGCTGGCCCTGAAGTCCAACAGTTTTAAGGACCGTTTCACTGTCTTACAGGATAGGCTTGGTTTTACGCAGCTTTTTCTGTAGTCAGAAAGGAACATGTACTTTCAGGGGGCATTTCAGCCCAGCTGTATTAACCCTTGCTTTGCTTCAGTCACACTCCTTACAAGCAGTGTATTGTACTACAGCTTTGGTCAGAAACCCAAGGCTTCCATTATAATGCACTGGTCACATAACTTCTCTGCAGGGCGGGCAGCCCAATTAATTTTTAAAAGGAGTAATGGCAGCCTGAAGGGACTTGTCATTTGAGAAGACTCGTAGTTCCAGAGTGTTTGTTACACCTTGTGAAAGGGAGAATGGAATGAGCACAGGGATTGTGGAAATCCATTTGACTTTTTTAGCAGAGGATCCAGAAGGAAAACTCCATATAACAAATTTCTCCTTAGCTTAGCTTGATACAGTGATCAAGAGTTCATATGAGCACAACAAGAGAGAGTGTTCAGATCATAATTGTGAGTGTCCAGGAACAGCCAGTGTTCTGTTTGAGTGGATAAGTGTAAGCACTGCCAATTGTTTAAATGAAGTGCCCTATGATAAAGGTGCTGCTCAGGCATGGTTATACCTGCATGATCTTCTTTTGGCCCTGCACATACTTCCTGAGTGATCTTAAATGCGTCAATAAATCCTTCTCTATCACTGTTCCTCAGCTATTAAAGAAGATAATAATGCCTTGTCTGCCTTGGCTTTGCAGAGTGTATGTGCCTCATGGAATGAGGACTATTTCTGTGTATTCATACAGTGTCTTCTTTGTCAACCTGTCAATGCCATTCTTACACAAATGCAGCTATTGAGGGAGCTATTCTCAGAGTGATGCTACTTCACAGGACACAAAATTGCCCAGCTCTCTGGTAATAATTCATTTTCTTTCATATTCTTTAGCTGTCTACTGATTTGTAGGTAAATTTTTAATATGAAGTAATTGCTAGTAGTCTCCAAGGTTCAATAGCTAATTCCTGGATGGAGATGGATGGCATTTCCTAGCTTAATAATTATATGTGTCCTGCCTGCTCCTAGTTTGTGCTTCTTGTGTATTCTATCAATTAAAATTTCCTCTTTGAATCAAGGAAATGGCATGTTGTATTTCCAGACTATCTCCCCTTTCAGACAAGAACCTTTTTGCTAGACTGAGAGAATTAAGCACTCATTATCAATTGAGTTTAAATTGCTATCTTTCCGTCCAAGCAATTTGTTGAAAAATCCATTCAGATTTGTGCCAGCATAAATGAAGTTATCACTGAGAGTTCTCCTCTAGTGACACTCTGTTGTATGTGGGGAAGATGTTGGAGTAGTATCACTCTCAGCTTGACTGACATAAAATACCTATAAACTGACCACAGTAGGTTTTCTATTAGAGTTCTGATCAGCTGAGCAGAAAAAGAGAGTGTAATTTTTATTTCTAGCTTCTGTTTGCATAGCTACCAAGAAGTTTGACCTGGTTAAGTTTTATCATAGAACTTCTCTAAGAAAAGCAAGAGAACCATAGGGTTGCATCACTGTAAATGTTATAGATGTTTTAAAAAATTGATGAAATGTCTATTCAACACTAACATTGCCTGATTGCTTCCTTCTCTGCTTTTCTGTGCTTATCTGGTCATCAGGAAATTATTGCATGTTGTTCAATCCTGTTTTTCATTAGAACAAACAATATAACCATTGACAACATATTCAAAACTGACATTGGATAACTGAAGCACTTTTTTTAAAGCTGCTAAAACAAACTTCTGTATTTATGGAATTATTTTTCCCACTTTTTGTCTCTGAAATTTCATGAAAATGACAAAACTTTCCAAAAGTTTTGCAAATCTGGAAGCCTGGTATATAGGAAAAAAAAAATCAGACCAAAACTGAAATACCTGGTCATCTTAATGGAAAGTTTTGAAAACTGAATTATAAGTGTCTTCTGAAGAGTGGTTAAATAAATGCAGTAAACACAGTTAATAACAAACTAATGAAAATATGCAGATGTGATTTTCTATGGTGTTGACTTACTTACTTGAATTTTAAACCACTGCTATAAATAGCAGTAAGACACAGAGAAAAGTACAAAGTGAATAGAAATTTGAAATCTGAATGGGTAAAAGAACATGTAGTAATACCAATGTAGGTAACCTTCATTGTAGTAGGTTGTGAAAGTAGATAGATATCCATGTTGGAGGATAATCCGTCATTACCTTTCAAACTTCTCTGCCATCAGAACTGCCAGGTCAGGCTCTTGTGCAGATGATCTCTTGCATTTACATTTATAAGACTTCAGCTGAAGTACTGAGAATCTCTCCCAAGACTTGATCATTTACCCAATTCCTAATTACTGTTCCTAATTACAAAGCTCCCAGGGGAGTACAAAGCTGCAAGATGCAGGCTGACAGTGAAAGAAGGTGCAGAAAAATTTTGCAAGTACAAAAAAATGAAAGAAGAGTTACTGGAATTCTTTTTACTTGATTTGTCCAGCACTCAGTGATGTGGGAATTGCCTGTTCATCACAAGAGCAGTTCACAAGACTTAGTACCTTACAAGATCTGTTTTCATTTGAGCTCTTACGTCAAATGCCACTCTACAGAACAAATATGTGCTAAGAGAAGCATATTGTTTTTATTTGTGAGGCACACTTGGACTTCTTTTGTTACTCTTTACTGTTAGCTCTAGAATTAAAATCCTAAGATGATCTATTTCTCCTTCTTTATTTTCATATTTCAGTGTATCGGTGTTGCTTTTTTTGCAGCTGGAGTGAGATATTGTGCAAAAGTAATTGAAATGGTCTTTCTCTTTGATTGTAGGATTACAATTTAATTTTCTATGAATGCAGTGCATATTCTGGGTACAATGTGGAAAAATCTGTGCTTCACTTAGCTAGGTAAGAAGAAAGCACAAACAACGATTTTTTTATGTGCCTGACTGCCCTGTAANTTATATTTGTTATATTAGTTTTATATTTATTGGTTATGGGAACTCAGGATGGTGAAATATTAATTGCTTTTAAACTGCTCTGTAGCCTGACCCTGTTGCTCTGACTGAGAGTTCTTCAGGTTCATAAAGAGTGTGCTGGTGAAACTCTGTATAGATCCAGAAACATCTGGATTGCTGCTAGGAAAGCTGAGGGCCTTGGCTCTTGTGATAATTCTTGCAAGAATTTCCTGAAGGTTTGGAGAAATATACTTGAAAATGGATGCTGCGGACTCCTTGCAGAAGGACATTGGATATACCTCTTCTTCCCTCTGCTCATTACAGCTCAAATTCTGCTCTCTGTCTGGGGGCTGGGAGATAGGAAGAAGTGTATTTTTGAAGTTATATAAAGGCTAGAGGTAAAGATACAGGAAAATATGGCCCCTCTGAAATACTTGCAGAAGTGAAGACACTGGTAATGAGTTGGACAATCTCTAATACTGTTGCTGAAATCAGTGAAATTTGTGAAAGTTTCAGTAATTGATAGATGACTAGGCAGCTAGATTTGTTTTTGTTTTGTTCCAGCCTTAAAAGAAAGAAATGGAAGTCACTGTTTTGAGTCTCTGTAATACGTAATAAATGTTAACAATCAGCACTAACTAAATTTTTCTATCTAAATGAACAAAGGCAGTTGTGTGATGGGGCCACCATAATTGTACTTTCTTGTTTGTTTGTTAGTTCACAAAATGTTATCATCTTTGCTAAATCTCTGGATAATTTTATACTCTTGGGAAAATGTTTTTTGTTCAGTCTCTTGTGGGTTTTATTGACTTTTTTTTTTTCCTTACAAGTATTCTTTCTTTGCCCCAGGATTTTAAAAGAACATGAAGATAAAGTGAAAGAGAAAACCATTGAACTTCAATCAGATACGAACAAAAAGTCATGCTGTATGAAGCAATAAAATGCTGAGACATGTTTAGTCATTAGTCATACATTTATACAACACTACCTGGCACAATCAGATTTGCTTTTATCTTCCAAATATTTCTTCTGCTATGTTCTGAGTGTAGGTATAAGTGAAAGTTAAAATCTTTTCATGATCTGATCTTGCTTTTATAAATATTGTCTTTAGTTAATTGACGGTGTTTTTGGGGCAGTAGCAGTCTTTTACTCTGTTTGATGCCTAACATCACTGAATCCTGCTTTGTCATCAGGCTTGTAGAAGCTGCCACATTATTAATAAGAAGAAGTAATTTTATGGGAAGAAAACTATTTGGAATGTGAAGTAAATTCTTACTGGTGCAAATGCCCCATCCTCTGAATACTGCTTCTTTCATTTCTGTTCAGATCTTTAGACCCTGACTTTGTGCTAAGCTCTCTTTACAGTTTTTAAAAAATTGCCATAGGTGTCAGTTGTTTGTAGTTCAAAACATGGCTGACTGAACAGCTCCTTATCTCCAGAAGTCTGTCACAGAAGGTGTCATAGAAAATTTTGGAGGTAGAATTTTCAGAAACAGCGGATCTTATTTTGAGGAAGATTTTGAAAAACTTACCAGCATTTAATGAGTGAAAAATCTCATCAAAATCTACTGAGATATTGCTCTTTTAGCAATGCTAAGAAAAAAATCCTCCTCATGTAGCTAAACACATGACTGATTTTTCAAAAGCAGCTGCCACACAACACTCCTCCAGGGCCTGATAGCACTGAGACACAGTTTACCCATGGGGATGCATTTGAGAAAATCATGGCCCACCCTGGATCATAAGAAACGCAAATGTCAATTATCTTTTGAAGCTTTTGTGGAATATAAATGGAAATAAGAAACTTGAGAGTGTGTCACCCATGTGGTGACATGATCAACAATTATTCCTGGTGGGATATGTCTTCACTGCATCCAGCTGTTGTGGTAAGCATTCAAGAGCAAGTATTCACAATGGTGAATTTGTTGGGAAAGTGGAACCCATGGCATAATTTATTTCATTAGAATATCACATAAGATTGTAGAGTTCGTTATATCAAACTGTTACAGACATGATGTTTTTAATCCATTTTCTAAATGTTTTTTAAAAGTTATTTTTCATTTAACTAATGAATCCATTTGAAACTAAAGATGAATGTTAAGCACTAACTCAATAAGTAACTATTTTTGGATAAAAACTTTGTCAGTAATTAATTGTGCTCTTGGGATTTCAGTCTGACCAAAGATGTTTATCTAGTTCTAAGAACTGCACAATACACCCCTTCAGCAATTTCTGTATCCATACCAGCACTGAAATCCTCTTTCCTATAAGTTGGGATCCGAATGTGACCCCTTCCCTATCAGGTAGAATAACCAGGGGTTCACTTCTATCAGGAATGATGAATAAACCAAGCAGGCTAGGATATGCTGATTATTAAGAGTTTTTCCCTTTTTGATTCCTGAGAATCTGCTCATCCAAATGAAAAAACCTCCCCTTGCCTTCAGTGAGGTGTCTAAGAAGCTCTAAAACACTAGAGGAACAAAATGAGCATCCATTACTGAAAATCAATAGACTTTCTGTTCACTTCCCAGGGTTGCTTCTTGAAGTCCATTACTGGTTGTGGAGAGTTGTGTCACCTTATTGACTGGCATGTTATGTGTCATGGAAATCTTAGAATTGAACCATCTGTGTTCAGTCCTGGCTGCAGCTGAACTAATGCAAACCATTAATTTAGACATCAGCAAAACAAACACTTTATCCCAATTTCAACTAGGAAAGGAGTGTCATCAGTTTAAATATTGGCTGTGCTAATTGACTTTGAGTGATCTCTTCCCCCATCGATACTGGAACCAGCAGCATTTCCTCCAGCCTCTGTCAGCCTGAGGAGGACAGTTTGAACCCTTAATTTCAGCTTTACTGCCCATGATTCTAGACCCACAGATGCTCAAATTCAGATCCCTAATTTCTTTTTACCTGAAGTTCATCTTGATTTTGAAGGACAGTGACAGATGAAACAGATTTTCTTTCTGTGACTCCCATGGGAGCATTTTTATTTGGGTGTCTTTTAGGGTGCAACTGAGATCCTGCCAGCAGGATGTACACAGTTTGAGAACAGACAACGCTAAGAAGCAGCTGAATCCTGGGATGAGGGAGATTTCTTCTTCTACAGACAAATCTGGTGCAGTCTGGAACCCAGGCAATGTGTTCCATCTCGAATTGAAAGCTGCTGATCCTTTTTGAAAGTCCAGCCAAATCCCAAGCTGAGTACACATTGCAGAGGTGCAGATACACATACAGCACCAATGTCATCAGCCACACAGAGAACACAGAGATTGGTGTCTTCACTGCTTGTCACCCACATATACACAAGCAGCATTCCTGTAAATATGAACACAGATAACCTAATCCTCCTCTTCCTTTCCAACAGATCAAGACTGAAGTTCACTGATGAAAACATGTGTGTACACAACTCCTGTGACTTGCAGTGCTCTCTTTCTCCCACTCTGCCCTACACCTCTCCTCAGGATCAAGCAGAAAAAAAGGTTTAATGAGAAGACTGGATATCCTGCAGCTGTGGGGCACAAGGCTCATTCAGATAAATTCTGACCAGCAGCTTGCCTGCGTTCACCTGGTCCCTTTTATTCTACCTTCTCTTGATTTTTCCCATGCTTTTTCTTCTTCTATCTATCCTGACCCCTCCTTCTCTCTGTCTTTCATATCCCAAAGAAACAACTTGTCCGAAGTTGCCTTTTCCCTAATAGTCCCAAGTTTTCTACATCTGTACTCACATACCTATTTCTTCTACCTTTTCCTAAGTCACCTTGACTTTACGTGCTGTTCTTGATATAGTTACTGAGGTGCTGGTGGCCGTGCAAATTTCCACTCCCAATAGTCCCAACTATTCCCCTCCAATTATTTGTGAAGTTACTGTGTAACTCCCCTTTATCCACCGGCGAAGTCCAGCCACTGCTCACAGTGCTGTCTGTCACAACTTTCAGCTTCTCACTCTGTTATTTGCGGAGTTCAGGGTTGCTTGTGTCATGTCCAGGGTTCTTCACGTTCTATTTGGTTATCTAAACCTCAGGACAGGGCTTACTCACCTGTTGGCACACCTGAACAAACAGCAGTCACTGGTAGATTCATGCTCGCTGAAGATTGGTATGAATAATGTGCTACAAGGCTCTACTCCTGGACAGATTCTGCTGTCCAGCTGGCCGTCTAACTGGTGTGGGAATTGTCAGGTCCTACGTTCCTTGATGCTGTGTTGCTGGGTTGCTGTCTCCTGACTCTTCACCAGGGTTTCATACCTCCTGGCAGTATTTTTCTCAGCTCTTCAGAAAGTTAATGCTGGCTTAACAGTAGTGAAGCTTCCTTTTCCTCCTTTTTTTTTTTT